>OMNV01007358.1:2152-71215 GCA_900303265.1 Brotula barbata
TATAATATATATAATAATCCCAAAATGCCCCTGAGTGTCCCCAGGGACTGGAAACCAGTACATCATGCACATAAAACCCACCACCATCGTATTTCAACTAATAAGCGTATATAATCGATTATTGATCAGCTCCTGTGAAACATTCAGCACCTGTCTACCGCTCGTGCATCGCACACTGAGGCACTCACACCTACACACGCACACACACACACACATTTGTTTTTTTCCATAGCAGACGAGCCGCGGCCGGAGGATGCAGACGATTGAAAAATAGCTTCGCCCCTCGTCTTTCCCTCCCGAATATCCGAGTTTAAAGGCCACAAACCATGTGTGAGTATCAATGGCGTTGTTTATGACTGCAGACCATCGCTTTTTACCGGCTTATGTTTGTTTTGTCGGTAACATCGACGCTGACTGTCGTTTGCTGGCGCCGGAACGTCGAGTTCGGCTGAATACATACCAACGATACTCGATTTCTCCGTACAAATTAACCGGTCTACCAACTTAACATGTTCATGACGTTATTTTCTCTAAATACAAGCTTTTGTAATGTCGGTGCTCGTTTGGAATATTTGCAAACAGTTTACGGATGTACAATGGCAGGAAGGGTCCCATGATACAATGCAGCCTTCCAGTTTATAGCCTGGTCCCACGTTTGTGTTATGCGTTTTCCAACGTTAAATTCTTACGTTTACGATAAGACACACGAACATAGAATCCACAAGTGCGATTGTTATTGTGCGATAAGCCATGCAGAAGTCTGTTTTATTGGACATATTATGGTTGTAGATAGCGTTACCGTGAGCGTGTCCAGGGAATAGACGGAGCCGGACTGGATCCGTTATGTTGTAGTGTAAAACGTTTAAGGATCGTTGTTTTCGTGTTAATCAAGGTGCGACTAGAATGGCTATTTGGTGGAACGTCACCAGTTCTCTCCTAATGCACAGTAAGATATTTATGCTAATATAACATAACGTTAGGTTACTGAGGCTTTTTATCTGACTCTTTTGCGCATTTTATGCCGAAATTGATAGCGGTTGTAGCTAGGTTAAACGCCTATTGTCTTTGTCATAATGGACCCGCAGACTTAATGCTCAGGATTTTGAACTTAAAATGGAATTTTTGAGTATTTATCGAGTATTTGTGGCTTACAATGTTCAACTGCAAATCTGCCAGCGTGGCTTTCGGTGTGTGATGCCTTTTATGTGAAGAAAGGACATAAAGTAACAATTTTATTTGTTATTATTCATTTAATGTTGCTTAAAAATTGCTCAAATTTGGTTTAAAGTGATATTTTATGGGTTTAAGTAAGAGCCGTTTTATTTAAACTGAATCCTGTTGTATTTGTGAAATTTGTAGCCACCACACTGCACTCACAAAACAATCAGATGTTTAATTGATAATGAAAATAACTCATTAGCTGCAGTCGTAAACTTTGCACTGAAACTGCCAAATGTGTTGTATTTCTAGAGGCGGCGTCTTACAAATAAGAAGTAATAGGCATGTCGTGCTACAAAAGGACCGTTCCAAGCCACAGGCATTTTGGAAAACAAACATCCCTCTTTTAGTTTGTTACAGCTGCATAGTATAAGTCACGTGTTGTTTTCACCTGCTGTATCTCTGATTGATGTCTTGTTTTCAGTGAGATGCTTGGTGCTGCAGAGCTGAGGACCGAACTGCCTTCTTGTATGAAGAGATAGCCAGTTTGCAGGATGGAGACCCAGGTTGAATGACAGAGTCTCTTGCCCTTGCGGAATACACTAACAGTTGGAGAAAATGCACTGGGCTGGTGGATACACGCTTCTGGTCCTTGTGGTCCTTATCACCACTCACACCACCGGGGCTTTATCTGTGGATTCAATTGGAAACCACACTGAAAACGGCAACGTGACAGACGGAGGATTTGCCCCTGTTGTGTTCACAAAAGTGAGCCAGATAATTGCCCGAGAGGCCAGCTCCGTGCTGATTGATTGCAATGTCACCGGAGACCCGTTCCCCAGTGTGCAGTGGTTCAACTCCCATGGAGACCGCCTGGACACGGAGACTAGTGGTGAGACAGCCTTCATTGGATACGCAGCGATGTTATTTAAACCAAGGTTTCCTGTTCTGTTTTTTTTTTCACAAGGTGTACCATATGCAGCAAATTCAGAAGACTGTCACTATAAATCTTTGATAGCAATCACTCTTATAGCTGCATTTACAGATTCGTTTTCCGATTTAATCTGAAAATTAGTTGTGAATTTGTTGGTGTTTTGATACTCAATACTTCCTAAACTTCATAACATCAGTGTGAGCTGGGATAGTGGCTAAATAGTAGAAGACATTAACTCGATGGCCTCGTGATTTTAGGGGAAATTTGACTCCTTTATTGTTCTTTCTACGCAGTAGCAGTGGTAATTTTCTTGCTGTGAAGGCAGGCATTGAACCAATTAAACTTAGCAAGCCATTACAAGGTCATTTTACTGATAATTGTGCTGGAATCCAAGCCTTGCTCTGTCTGAACACTGTGTTTCAGCCCTGACGGAATGCAGAGTGAGTTCTTAACTTATCGTGTGCAGACCTGTTGAAACCCGTCATTAAATTTGCAGGCCGTGTGTTATTATGATGCATACACTTAAATACGCCCTTACCGTTTGAGTGTGTTTTGACTGGATTGGCCTGAGACATATGAATAGCTTAACTTTCACCACTTAAAAGCCAAGCTGAAGCGAGTTGGCCTATACCGTCAACGGGGCCATGATGGCATAGTGATGTACTGATTGGTACTGATTGGCTCAAACGCCACATCAAGACAAAGACAGTGCTGCTCTATTTAAGGGATCAGAGACTTTATCTCTTTCGTTCATAGCAAATCTCAGAAAAAAAAACACTTAAAAAAAAAAAACAAAGTCAGATCTAACTTGAAACAGCAATGGAATCCCAGATCTGGAAGTCAGAACTGTATGAGACTTGGAGGTCTCGATGCACACCAGGAGATGAATTCCTCTGTTTTTGAAACCTGGTGTGGGCCATGAAATCCATCAAGGATTCTGCAATTTAACTTGTAGCTCTGGCTACAACACAACACAGACAGAGGTGCACACTGACTTAAAAGTAATGAGCCTCTCCACCGTCATCCATCCTATTATAAAATGCATATTTACTGCTGCAAGTTCTTATACAAGTGAGAATGAATAAATCTTAAGCTCCATCATGATTCTGATTGCCTCTCTGCATACCTGGGTCGGATTCACCAGCAGTGGCAAAACGCCATAAGTCATATTACAACTCTGGCTCCTCAGTGAATTTTTCTAGTAACTTGTGCCAACACCTCCGCACACACACTCAGTTCATTCGTGGTACTGGGCACCACATCAGTCGCAGGACGTAAGCTGCTGCTGGTAAAATTAGAAATCTTGCGCTCTCACATGGAAAGGCGGATGGGTGGGTCGCTGTTGTCAGTCAGGCTACATTTCCTATGTTTATTCATGGTCTCCAGTGGTTACCATTGTGGAAATTGTATGTGCTTGAAGAGGCAAGACGAAGGAGACATGTTTCTCATCCAGACTGCACTGTCTCAGCAGAGCAGCAGACTGTTTCAGATTTATCCTTGCGCTATCTCCGCCTTTCCTCCCACACCGACACGACAGCAAATAGTTGAAAGGTGCATCTGCCTGCGATGAATTTCTGTCTCCTTGGCTTCAATTTTTGGCAACAGTTGGAAATGAGAAATCCTTGTGTTGTTTTGAATATAATAAAAGACTTTCTTAGAAAAGCCGAGTGTTACCGAAGTCAGTACCTCTCAATGAAAACAGTGTTTCCTCTTCTTCTAAAGATTCAGTCCATTCATTCTTCATTTTCTCATTTATTAGTGTCACAATGATTCACAGCATTTTGATTTGACCACATATTCTTCTAAACTAGATTTCTCTCACAAAACAAAACCTTCCACTGCAACTCTGTTTCAATTATTTGTCTAATAAAAATTAAAATTTTAGTTAGTTGCTCTAAATCAGGTGATAATGAGAAGCTTTTGATGACCTTGTTTCTAGCCAGTAGGAGTATAAAGTACATGACAGACATGCAAACCATTTACATACAGTATGGGCCACATTGGACACATTATTAACTGCTGATGATTCTGTTTTTATCCTGTGATTGAATTCTGACTCTGCTCCTTATACACTTAGGTTTGCTCCTGCTTTGATTAGTGGCTTTATCCTTATCACACAGGGTGGAGAGCTGCCACATCGGCTGTTTAAATATTAAAGGCCGAACTACAGTAATAAGGTCACTGCCCTCTTTCATCTGTTCTCCCAAGACCTTCCTTAAACGGACTTTGTTGTGAAGTAACTCTTATGTCATATCAAACACGCTGTGACCGTGGGTTTGGTTTTAAGTGTTTGTGTGTTGTAGACATTGTGGCACATGTAACAACTGGACATGGCTCTTAGAAAAGAGAGACGAGGTCCATAAAGATGACATTTACACTGTAAATCTTGATGTTGGAGGCTGACACTGAGCAATTAAGCTGCAGATTCAGTAGAATTTCTCTAGTGGTTACCCACTAAATTTCCATTTGGCTTTGTTAAATTTTCCAGCCGTGGTCTCCAAACACCCTGCAGGTGGTTGGTGTTTTTCTTTCCCACATTAATGTTTGTCTCTGCATCTCTCTCTTCTCAGTTGGGAAGTGGTGGCTGCTGGAGAACGGTGTCCTCAACATCACCAGCATTGAGTTTGCAGACCGCGGTAAGTACACGTGTATGGCGTCCAACGTGCACGGCATTTCCAACTGCACAGTGACGCTGCGTGTGGTGTTCACCAACGGGGACATGGGCGTCTACTACATGGTGGTGTGCCTTGTCACCTTCACCATCATCATGGCTCTTAACGTTACGCGCCTCTGCATGATGAGCAGCCACCTCAAGAAGACAGAGAAAGCCATCAACGAGTTCTTCCGCACAGAGGGCGCTGAGAAGCTGCAGAAAGCTTTCGAGATTGCCAAGCGCATCCCCATCATCACCTCGGCCAAGACGCTGGAGCTGGCCAAGGTGACGCAGTTCAAGACCATGGAGTTTGCTCGCTACATTGAGGAGCTGGCTCGCAGCATCCCGCTTCCACCGCTTATCATGAACTGTCGCACCTTCATGGAGGAGATCTTGGAGGTGGTGGGGGTGGAGGAGATGAGGCACACATTCATCCGACATTTGCCTGAGGGACGCCGCGACGCTGCCGGCAGGCTGGTTTCCATCGGGGCTCGAGACGTCTTCACCATCCTACAGGAGAGGGAGCGGGAGAGAGAACAGGAGAGGGCTCGAAGCGAATCCCCCGCAGCCGACTCAGACAATTCCTCCGTTCACGACCAGCCGCAGCACATCGCCATCCAGGTTTCAGTGCATCCCCCACTGGCCGTCGATGGGTACAGCAACATTGAAGCCTCACCCCAGCTGGAGGCCTCATGCTCCATCCCACCTCCCTCATCCCCTTCACTGGAGGCTCCTCATCTTGATGAGGATCCTGAGGTGGAGGAGCTTATCCAAAAGGCGGAGCCAGAGTGTGAGGCAGACAATAAGGTTCCTCCCTGCCAGGTGTTTTATGAGAGCCATGTGTGACGAATAATGATAAATTTTTCGTGCTATGCATTTTCACTTGAAGAAAAAAGGTCAAAATCTGATTCAAATTTCACACATTGAAGCAATCACATTTTAATTTATCTTTTCTCAACAGAACAATCGCTTCAAACCTTTCTTTGTAGGTTATTCTGCAGAGAATGAATCAAAACATTTTGGACATTTCTTTTTCTTAAAGGACTTTAGTGCTTGAATGTACGCGGGGGGGTAATCATTATTCTACTAATGTAATAAGCAAAGAATTGTAAAGGGTCATTTTATCTGTTGAGATTTCATTTTTTTTCCCAGATTATTATGTAATGAATTATTTCACTTTTGACAGAACTTGTTTTACAATGTTTTAGTTTCTTACAGCAGTCATGTTTGTACAATGAGCTCCAGAAATCTGTCTCAAGTTGGCCCTTAAGCCACTGCTGTGGACGTCATCATTTCAAAAACTCACATACAGCTGTACAATGTTCTGCTTTTACAGAGCTGCATGCTGGACTGATACAAATAACTGAAATGTTTTTGCTCGTAATTTCAAGATTGTCAGGCCTACTGTATTTCCACAAGAAAACTTCAAATAAGCCAGGTAAACCTCTGTGTATATTTCCTCATGGGCTAAACACCTCTGGGCACTATGGCCCATTTAGATCATTACTCCTTCATTTTAAGTATTTAAGTATCATTATTATATTCTATTATTATCCGTCTTAGTTTGATTTTTGTTGGTTTTCTGCACCTTAAAAAAACTTTGGTGGTCTTTATCCCAATGGTAAAGATGGGCTTTTCCTCCATTGTGTGCTCTTTTTAGATTCATATTTTTACCTAATATGATCCCAGCATCTTCATCAAGCAGAGGCTTTACACAGAGATGGCAGACATTTTTCTCTGGGACTGAAGGACTTTGCTTGGTTAACAGTCCAGTCAGTGGTGTTCACTGGTGCTCTTAAATTGCCTCTATTTGTAGTGGAATAAAATGGAAGTGCTGTGTAATCATGGTTTCCACGATTTTGTTGGTGTGGGTCTTTGTGCTCCATTTTTAGTTTGCTTGTCGGTGTATTTTCCTTCCACCGAAGGCTCTTGTTTCTGCCAGCAGATCCATTTCGCTGATCCCCCTTGGTCACATCAGAACAGAAGGACTTGTAACCATGACTACCACAGCCTGGCTTACATTATTAAGCCGTTGCCCACTTGAATACTGCGGCATGTTGAAAAGATAAAAAAGATAATGCATTGATAGCATTCAAATTGGTGAGTATGCCTTGCTTCACTACAGTATGTTCCCGGTAATCCCACAAAGGAATCCTGCTTTTTATTTCAGGTTTTAAGGTTTGAGCAGAGCATCTTTTTGAAGGCATCAGGTGAATGAGAAACAAGATTCAGCTTTGTGACAGGCGCATCAATGATAGATGAGCCGTAAGACGACACAGGGACACAAAGGTACTGTTCTTATTCCAAACTATCACTGTAGACTTCACAAAAGGTGGTTTGTGTTGTGGGGGGAAAAAAGGCCTCCTTGAGAATTCCTCACCTCCTGTTCCAAAAGCCTCTCCTAATCTACTCCCTCAATGGGTGCAACAATAAAGTCTGTATTTGAGACAGACGCCGCTTTTTTGGATCGCCCACTGACACCAAACTGCATCTGAAATTCTTCTGCCAAGTCACAACAACATTTCGATTCCACGAAAGGACAAAAACAACAGAAGGAAATGCACAAGGATAAAGATCTGTTTCTCACTTGGGGTTCGCATGTGGAACTAGAAGAGGTGGAGGAACAGATTTTTAGTTAAAAAAAATTTGTCGTAAGGCAATTTTATTTTATCTCTTGTCATCACTTTGTTTTAATCACATGGGTCCCTCAGTATTTTTTGCTATTTTACTTTTCCTAGTTTTTTTTTTAGTGGTATGGCTTATGAAGTGACACAATCAAACTCCAGGACAAAAAGTCTAACTTGTGAAAGTCTTCATATTCAACAAAGTGATAGAAAAATCATTCAGTCTTTTCTTGATTTATGTTGCTATCACTTTGTATACACATGTAATGTGTGCCAGATCACTTTTTTAGACATTGGTCAAAATGTTAAAAAATGTCCCCCATCTCGCAAACATTTAAGACAAAGAAAAATAAATGGATCCAGATCTTTATCAAAACCAAAATTGGATTGGTTCATGCCCCTCCTGCCCACCAGGTTTCATACAAATCAGTTTGTAACAGAGTCATCAGAGTCATCATTCTAAAAAACGTGGATGAAAACAAAAAACTGTGATAGAAACTTAATTAAGACAAATGGACCTCTCGATGCTGTTCACCTGTCAGCGCCATCATTTATTACAGCTGAAAACACACCAGTGTTCCATTTGTACAGATGGCTGACATCTGTTGTGGACAGAGTACTTGTGTTGGGTACATTGTGTTTTTCAGGACAGCCATGTCCCATAAAGTGCCTGAGTAGATCATGCGTGGAGCAGAACTTCAGACATTTACAAGCATAAAGGCACAAACCTAATTCAAAAAGGCAACAATATTCAAACACTGAGCACAGATAGTTAGAATTTAAAAAAAATCTAAAATTTCAAGATTCTTTGCCAGCTGCAAAAGTGACACTTCATTTTTCTTTCCATATAGTTTAAATTGGAATATTCACAAATCTGGCTTAGTGAATGAAACTTTTCTCAACTTATATAAAAGTTAAAATGAACCAAAATAAAGTCACAAAAAGCACCGTGGTGGTATGACCTTAGCGGGAAAGAATATTACAAATATACTTGGCAGGTCCGCTGAATAAAAGTTAATAATAATAATAATAATAATTGTAGTTATTTAGAGATCTGCGTCCTTTAGTTTCATGGTGTAACGCGTGGTTACATTTTTAAAATTAACTTTATTGAACATTAAAACAAGTGTGAACAACAATGACAACATTCGTACTCCTTCAAAAACACAATTTAAAAATACAAATACGCCGGGGGTACTAATTGTTAATAACGAGAAAAATCAATATTTAAATCAATATTTTTAGAGGTTATATGTTTCAACAGCTGTTTTGTGTGTACATGGGGATATTGAAGAATAATTGAAGAATGAAAATGTTGGGTTGGGATCTGTGAATACCAATTGTTATTGCATAATGAGTAAATTTATCAAATTAAATTGAGAGCTGAGATTCTTGGCTATAATATAATGAACCTAAACAATACATTTTGGAAACATAATACAAAGTGCGAATAGATAGAATAAATCGAGACACTTTAATCCACGGATGTCCACACACCAAAATAAATGATAGTTTCCTGGAGTTCTCCACAAAATATAGTTTATACCAAGGTCTTTGTTGACTTTTTGTGATTAATTAACTGGGTAAAATCAACGAATAAAGATGAACAAATATCTCCGACAAAAATGGATCAAGTTAGTACTTATTTCCGTGTTGATTGCCATTCCCTTTAAAACCCTTAAAAAGTAAACTGAAGCCGAGGGGGCAGCATCAAAAACAGTAACTTTGACGTTCCAGGGACTCCGTAATGCTAAATAAAGTCAACATGATCATCCATTTGACCATGTTGGTTGGATAAGTGTCTTAATAATGACGTGTTGTTGTTTGAGCACTGCAGGGCGCGTGCCTCCACCGACCCCCCCCCAAGTTCGGTTCCGGTCAGCCCTGGTCTGCTTCCGAGTTCAAATGGTTTCTGCATCCTCGCGCCGCTCCGTGTTGTCGCCTTCATCTCGCCGTCTCATTCCGAGCGCTCCCCCTCCCACGCCGTGTGCGCGTTCACGCGGAGGGTCTGCCATGTTAGGTGCCGTTTCAATCCAGCAGACGGGGGAGTGGACGTGGACGTGGACGCGCCAGCATGGATGGACCCATATACAAATATAAGTTCCGCAATGTTCGACCAGATGTTTCTCCCTTTTGTTGTTTCAGCAAGGATGGAGTTGAGTCCCTTCCTTCCTTATTTCATGTCTTATTTTATATCCCTTAAGTAACTTTTTCACTCAAATTTCTTTACTAATCTGGGAGACTCATAAGGTCCTGGTCCCTTTTACAGATGGTATTTTTTCTTTGCACTTTACTCGGCATAACGCCACCCCTCGTTATGCAGAATATCACACATGAATTGAATGTACAGTGACTTTATTTATTCATCTGTAATATCCAAGGCAGCCTCATCTTTTTTCACAGGGCCACGAGAGAAGACTAAGGAACTCATGAGGCTGAGGACAGAAAATGACCACTTGTTCACACGTAAAAGAAATTCATCCAAAGAAGACTGGGAGTGAGTATGATTGATTGATGATGAATTGATTTATTGGTAAACTCTGTCGATGTGTGAGGATTGACTCTGGGGAAATCTGGACACATGTAGAATGAAGGCTATCTTCAGGTAAAATAAAAATGCCACAGGTTGAAAACGTTAGGATGAATATCATGGATAGAAGAAAGAAAGAAGGATACTTTATTGATTTCCTGGATCTAGTGGTTGGCAGTCTTGTCTCACCGTAAGAAATTTGTGGGTTTGGGTCTTGGGGTCGACCGCCAAACCTTTCTGTGTTGTCCTGTGTCTGTGTGTCTTTCCCACGAAACGTGTGTTCCATGTGTGCAGGGTGGAAGATCTGAAGCAGGTCCCCGGACGCTATTGTGTGTGTGTGTTTGCATGTGCATGTCCTCATTGAGGAAGGGATAAAAATGTAGAGAATTAATTTCCCTACAGAGGTCAATAAAGTATCCTTCTTTCTTTCTTCTAATCCATGATATTCATCCTTGTGTGTAAAGCTAATCAGTCCTGGTAGATCTGGAGTTGGTCCTTGGGTGCAAGTTTGTGTGTTAGCATGGGGGTGCTGTCCGCTGCTCCACATAGTTAGGATGGGCTAAATGGAGACAATTTATTTTCCTCCGGGGATAAATTTCTTTTTTTCTTTCTAAAGTGCACTCAATTTGACTCAATTCATTTACCAGCGTTTACGGACAAATTAGTACATCAAAGATGGAGCCATTGTTACAATGTCGTTCTTTCAACGTCATCACTTCCTGTGTGACAGAATGTTGATAAAGCAGATGGGGCTGGACAGTACCGTCACCTCCTAGCAGGCCTGCAAAAAGTGGGAGAATCTTCAAAAGAAATGTGAGGTAAATGATCGTGTGTACTCATCATGTGAGGGTGTGTGTGTGTATGGGTTATATACTTTAAAAATCTTGCTCTACATTAACAACCATAACTTTACTTTCTGTCAATCATAGTGACATAGCTGAATATTCCCTGAAATGATCCCGTTCTCCTCACCCCATGCCCAGGTTCTTCAAAACCCTGTGATCCTTCCCCTAACCGCTGTGATTCCACTTCCCTCCCTGTCCCCTCCAAGCCTTCCACATTAACATTCCCACTTAATCAGAGCAGCCAGCTGCCTAAAGGAAAAAAAAGATCCCAATCTGACAACCTGCTTCATTTTCTTCAGAGGGAGTGCGAGAGGGAGCTGAGTCAGCAGACTGAGAAGTTTTTGTCTGTATATAATGTATAATGTCCTGGCTTTCCGGTAAATAAGTAAAAGTGTTTTTATGGCCCTTGTTATTTGCAACACTTCAACATTTGCCTCTTCATATCACCTCTCAACCTCTCTATCTAAACAGGCAGCATATGTTGTGCACCTCCTGGAAAACAGTACAACCTGTTCCTCTCCCTGCTCACCGAGGTCCACGTGTCCCACAGGTGTGCTCTAGAGAATCAGCAGCTGCCTTGTGGAGCGTCAGGAGATAAAGGTACAAACATTTCTCTGGATAATTTATCCTACACATCTGCTAAAGCTTTGAATTTGGCACGAGAGGAATAGCGTTGACTGATATTGATGGTCACACGGCCCACCCCCAACACAAACACACACAAAGGATTACGGAGATCAGCCAGACTAGCCTGCAACTTTTTAATTTAAAACAATATTTAATCTTTACATACTTTAAATGTACAATCAAACAATGTAATCATACATAAAATTCTTCATAATAATGCACAACTATCGACACTACCCATAAATGTAAAAAAAAAAAAAAAAAAAAAAGCAGGAAAAACATCGAGATCTGTATGAAGTACAATGTTAGGCAACACCACTGATGAACAAAAGCAGCACTCTCAGAGATACACAGAATGAGCTCAACCTCACACACACATGCACACATTCTGCCCCCCCTTCTCTGCAGGTAAGGCGCCAACGCTTGTCCCCGCCGACTCAGCTCTCCATCTTTTCATTGACTTCCTCATCAAGTTATTACAACGTGAATGACGACGTGTCACGAGGAGGACTGAGGCGTACGATGGTCTTGTGGAAAAAGTGGGAGGATTACTTGTTACTTGTTATGACTGGTCGTATTTGTTTTAACCTGCTTGGCATGGGCGGATTATTGAGATGTCGCTGCACAAGACAGTGTCCAGTCTGTCATAAAGGACTAAGTTGTCCTTAAATTTTTAATAAAGTGCTTTGTAAAGTTGTAGATTAAAAATTTAAACTAGGAAACTTTTGTGCAGTGTTCCAGTTTTCCCCAATCCCATCCATCTGGCACATCCTGCAGGCTAAAACAAATCAGATATTGACCAACAATGCTCCAAACAACGGTCTTAAAAGTTTCTAACATTTCATTTTTTGGTGGAAAGATAGTTTTAAAACCTGTAATCAACAGTACTTGTTGGAGCTCAAGAGGGAAATGATTAGTGTTCCAGTCTTCTGGTGAAATGAAGGTCAATATGAGGTCCAACAAACGATGTTTCGTTTTTGAAAATGCTGGATGTTTTGCACAGCTTAAGGGAAGGAAAGAAAGAAAGAAAGTAAAATCAAAGTCACCATGTGCCTTCTTCTTCTTCCTATAGCGACAACCGATTCACTAAAACAGCAGCTTCAAGTCTTGTTTTGTTTAGATAAGCGATTATAGAAGATCAATAAGTCTAAAAGACATAGTAATAGATTAATGAGTAACATTGTACACAGACAAACACAACCTTGACACTTTTTCCTCTTTTTTTTTTCTACACACGCCGTCTGCCTCCACTGAATGGAGGGCAGTTGCTAGGTGTCAGTTCTCATCTGGCACATGCGTACACGCACACCGAAACACACGCACGCACACACATTTCAGGCTGGCTCAGAAATTATGTCTGATTTTCACAATTTTGAGTTCTGAAAGAGAACGTTTTTGTTCTTGAAATATAATACCTCTCTCTCTCACACACACACTACAGCCATCTCTACTAGACAGACTCAGGGATCATCTGCCTGCCATGATGTGAACATGGCAGTGCTTGTCCTATGAGTTACCATGGTAACCTGCCTGGAATGTAGAGGTGCTGGGAACACGTACACACACATATGCTCACACACATAACTGACAGGTAAACAATGCTTTACTAGAGGACGGATGGGTTGCATGAGTCGCATGTGGGTGCAGAACGTGAGTTTTCTTTCTCAAACAGGGAGGAGAGCCTGGAGCTGTCTGAAGGTCAATCATCGCACCGCCAGCACACGAGGAGGGCAGATTTGCCTGTCTTTTCAGGTAGGAGAGACTTAAGTGTGTGTGAGCGTGTATTTGCATGCGTGTACAAAAGAGTGCATGTGTGTAAAAAGTGCATTCCTCGTGTGTGCGCGCCTTCAGGCCCTCTTCATGTCCTCAGCAGAGTCTCTTATCTGTGTCTCTTGCCTTTCATGGCCACTGGGGGGTCCGGCTCTGTGTGTCTCCGAGTCTCTGGGGGTCCACAGGCTTTCAGCAAAGTTAAGGGTTCTACCAACTAAAAACAAAAGGGGTCTGAATGTCAGAGATTGGAGCCATCCAAAAGGTGCACTTCCTCCTCACTGTCAGCTTGACCGTCCTGGAAGGAGGAGATCAGTTGAACATGATGGACTCGGGATCTTGGTTTGCCATTTGAGCCATGTGACGCAGGATATCTTTTTTTGTGATAATACCAAGGAGCCGCCTGCAGGGGGAGACACAGGAGAGAAAAGGAAGGAAGGAAGGACAGAAGAGAGAGGGATTGTTCAGAGAGAGTGTAAATGCGTCACTGTTCAGGTGAAAGGAAGTAAAATGTCATCTTTTTGTTGGTAAGCATTACATCCAAATAGTCTTAAACTAGAGCACACAAGAGATTCTAATCTGATAATGCAACAACAAATCAGGTTGCTCTCAGCTCAGGGTGAAGCCGAAGACAAGACGTCTGCATGAGACGCAGTACCAACAAAAAAATGAGTCCACGAGGAAGCAGCGGAGGTGAGTAACTAAGGGAGCAGGGACGAAAGCACATGAAATGACACCCCACAACCACGCCTGAGTCTGGGAGTAGGGTGTCATTTGAGTCACTCTGCCCCTGCTGTTTTTGTGAGACAGATCCAGAAAGCTGGTGAGGAGGAGGAGCTGAATCCTACAGGGAAACAGGAAGTGGTGAGTATTATACCTGTCAGAACAACACGGACACAGAAAAAGAGGAGAATTTACTGCCATTAGAGTCCGATTTCTTTTAATTTAAAAAAAAGAAAATTGATGGATATGCTTTTGTCTGATTTATCCGTCCTTATCTGTGTTTCCCAAAGAGTTACTCCAATATTGGACTCTCTGACAGAGCCTCCTCCTCCTTTTCTACTATAAAGCCCTTTTACTTTATAGACCCACGTAACCACGCCCAGGGATCGACCCAGCAACAACTCATGAGAAACCCCAGTCAGTCAAGAGTATCCCCACTGATTCAGGAGCACAATCGAAGCAGAACCAGACTGTTTTGATTACACAACCTTGTAAACATTTGGAGATATTTGGGCTGTCACTATCTATTTTCTTGATAATCCATTAATCTGCAGGGTATTTCATTTACGGATCAATAATTTTATATGCTTTAACAAATTATATGTGTGTATGTATAAATATATATTGAGTATCTTCACTATAGCGTTCCTATCAGAAAGAATACATTAAAACAGCAAATTCTGAATTCCAACTCAATTTAAAAAATAAAAGCCCTATTTGGCCAATTGGATGGATGAGTGAAAATGATCCATTAGGAAAAATTAAATGTAGGCCAGCTAGGAATGTGTATTTTCATCATAATAGTATTTTGTACTATTTACATTTCACACATCAATAAAATGTGTGTTGTCGTCGTAGACGTGCTGTTATGAAATTTAAGCTGCTTTTTTTGTAGACACACAACTACCATTTGTTTTTATTGCTGAGTATTCCCAGACAGCGATGCTTGTGGCCTTTTCTTGCCCGGACCCTCGTCCAAATATGCCTTTACCTTCCATCGTACTGCCGAATGTTTTTCCTTGCTGTTTAATAGGCATTAAATTGGTGGCGTTATATTTGCAGAATAATTTGTAGAGTAATCGACAGCCCTACGATAAATCCATGGTGCTGCTAATTGTGCTCTTGAAATCTGCCACAATACAGTTTGAGTTCAGGTGAAGAGAAGCATCTGACAGTGCGAAAGGAGACCAAGACGCTGATATTTGTCTGTGCGAAGAAAATGTTCATCTGCTGCAGAGCTGGAACAAGAGAGAGCTGGGTCCAAAGATCTCGAGCGCTTTGTTAAATACTGTCAGATTTGGCATTTTTGCCTTATTTACACCCCACAAAGCAAATACAGAGCAACCAAAATGAGCCATTTGTGACATTTGAACCCAGTTCTGTGGTGAGAAGAGTTGAGATGACCTGTGGGAGAGGGCAGGGGTTAGTGCTACAAATACTTAGCAGCAGGAGGTGGTGGGGCTGTACGCGGATCAGACCTGGATTGCTCAGATCTATGACTGTCTTCATTGTCAGACGGTCATAGCGCTGAAGCACGCGGGACACCAGGCTCAGACGAGATCAGACCATTTGAGGGGTCTGCAGGTTGAAGAAGGGGGTGAAGGAAATGTTTCCTGTCAGCCAGCGGTGTCCACTGTCATGAAATCAGTGGACGTCGACTAATAATAGTCTTTTCATCTGGATCTAAATGTATGAGCAGCTTGAGGCAAGAGAGTTCAAGGACACTAAAGGAAGGAGATAAATAATCAGAGAATTTGAAAACGATGTATCTATAAATGATATCTACATCATAACAATGTAAAATTAGGAGTCTGGTGTCCAAATTAGACCTCACTTTTGGCTCCACTTTGGGTTTGACACCAAAACTCCACTTTAGCCATTTTATTTATTTCTGATGATAAACTCCTTTATGGTAATTTTGCTGCAAATGCTGTATTTTCACAATGGTCTATGGCAGTAATGCGGCTGGTCCATGACAATGACTTCAGTAATGTCATTTTAATGCCAGAAGCAGTTAAAATGTACAGCCCCGCATGGACTGTTTCCAGAACATAACTGCAAAAGCATTGACGTGTCTTTTCCGTTTTGAAACAACATCCCAATGTGAGAGTGGATTTTCCACACTGTCATATCTGAAGAATAAGTAGAGCCAGAGCCAGGAAAGGACACGAGACTGTCCCTGTCCACTACTATAATTGCAAGAATAGAAAGACTGTATGCAACTCACCACACCCAGAAATCTCAGCCCCCAGTTTGAGTCGGGGGCTCAAATAGGTTGAAAACCCCTGAGCTATTGGAATAAGAAAATTATGTCTAATGTCTAAAATGTCTAAAAAATAATCTAACAACCAACATCAATCCATTTTTAGCCCCAACAGATTCCCAGTGGACTGAAAACATTCGACACCGCTGGCCCAGAGGAAACATCTGCAGATTAAAGCACAGGACTGGTGACTGCCACATCCAGGTGATATCACCACACACTAAGTCACTACAGCGCTACTGGCGTCAATCAACACAACATCCACCACACTACAGATGGAAGCTGAAGGGGGGAATTATGGGATTGTATCAGTAGAAAGCTACTATTCTCTTCTACCCAAAACGAAACAATACCACCACTATAAAAATGAAAACAAAAGTGGTCTATTTCCCCAAGGCGGCTAGCTACTCGCCAAGTCGTTATGTTGACAGGTCACATGTCGTCGATCTGTGGAGACCCAGGCCAAAATGGTGCAAGTGAGAGGGCAAGGGTTAAAAACAAAAGGGGGGGAAAAAGTTAATTTATACCATACATTGTAGGGGCCTAAATTCTCCAAATGTAGCTACTGTTAGATGAGGACACACAAGCACAACAGGCATGTTTACATGACTGCAGCAGAAGAAGGCGGGGACATGCTGAGAAGTTAGAGTTGGATATTGTAAACGTTCAGAATCCTGACAAAACTACATAACTACATATAGATCAGAGATAAAAGAAAACTATCAGCTGGGTTAGCGTTAGGAGTTCAGTGAATAAGCAGAGTTAATGCACTGTAATGCAGATGATGCAAAGCTGCTCTTTAGGATTCTACTGTGACAGTTCCCATCGAGGTTCAACAACATTACAGGACTAAAAAAAACCAAAGTGTTCCTTAAGAACAATGACTGCAAAAAGTGCCAATGATGAAGATGGAGGTCAGAAAATACAGATGTTTGCCTACGATGGAATTCACACCAAACCAACCCACAAACAGAGCGCATACAGTGAGTAAAAATGAAAAGGGGAGGCAAAAAGTTTATCCGGGAACTGTCAGTAGTTTTTCTAAGTTTCATGCATTCCCCCTAAGAGGCAGAGCCTAAGAGACAGGTGTGAAAGGGGGAGGTATTACAAAGGGGTGGGGCTAGTCACCAGGGGCTCCGAGTGCTGCTTGAGCTCCTCCAGATGTTCTAATATATTCTTCTTTGTGATGATGCCCAACACAATCCTGCAACACACACCCGTTACTCAGGAAACTGCCCAAAAATATAAAATAAAATAAAAAAACAAGGAGACAGGGAGAGAGAGCAGCAGCAGCATACATAACAGGGTTCAACATAAAATAATAAAGACTAAATAATGTTAAACACAATTTTGCACAATGAATAGTCAACACAATAAAAGCGCAAGTGCAAGTTAAAAAAACCCCTGTGTAAGGTAATTAAGCTAGTAAATAAAGTAGTAAATTGAACAAACAATGTAAAAGATGTAATTGTAACAAATTATATTAATTTTTCTATTTAATAAAAGCATGAACCAATGTGAAAATGTAACAGACACAAAAAACATAAAAGAAGTAAATAATAGAGACAATGCTGCAAAGCTCTTCATCCAACTTAAAATGAACCCCTAGTCTATTATGACGTATCTGTATAATATCCAAAAATCCTATGGAATCTCTACCCACTTAAATTTCAGTGCTCTGTGTTTTGCCTGTTATGTAGTTGAAGGTTATGCCAGGCCATGCAGACTACAGGGGGGGTAACAGACATGATAGTCCATGTAACACAATGATGTGTACATGTAGTTGTGCATTTTGTCAACCTCAAACATGTTAGTGAGGCGTTAGGAGAATGAACGAGAGCATGAGGGAGGGGAAGGTGAATCCTTCTGCTTCTATGAGACTTACACAGCCCCATTCCATTTCTTGTTTTCAGCTCTTACTTACCCGTTGTGGGTGACCAGGCACTGACGCAGCCCCAACTTTCTAAAGATGTCCACCACAATCTCCATTGGGGTGTGGTCGGTGACCGTGAAGGGGCTCATGTCCAAGATGGAGCGCAGCTTGAGGGGCCGAGGACTGTCTGCTGGCAGGGTGGGTGCGTGCTGGGTGAAGTAAACCCTGGAGTTTAGCATGATGCCTTCCTGTTTGCGTCGGGCATTTTCTGTTGGAGTGGAGAGGGGCATGTTATAAAGACAGAGGCCAATCAGTGCCGTACAGGCTGAAGAACCTGAGTGAATCCACTTGTAGTATTCACCTGGTAGTTAGCATTGACAAACAAGTGAGCAAAGTGAGACAATCTAGTCAGCAGACAAAACCAAGGATTGTGGGAAAAATGAAAGAACTTGATGAGTTGATATGATTCAAGATTTCCCTGACTTTATGAATTTGAATGACAGTTTTGAATTTGTACTGTAACCTCTGAAACTGTACGTTGATCTTAAATTCAATTTCCTAAGAGCAACATAAAACCCGAAACATAACTATTTAAATAGTCCAAATTCAAAGTAAATCAATTATATATTCAACTTCCAAAAAAGCATTCAGTTCTCAAATCAGTTTCTGAATAACATTAGGGCAGCTGTCAGGACAAAGCAGCGGAAAATAGAATCCTCCACGTTTACGCTGCTTATTCAATTCAGGAATCTGCATGTTTTGTTCCCACTGTGGAGATGTTATTATATTCTGTAGCCAGCACAATGCAATGCATTTACAACTCTACATGTCAGATTCACACAAAAGCTGTCACTATACTGGGGAAAAAAGCGATGCCTCCAGTACATTAGGTGGCCAGCAGAGGATCCCGGGAGGTGTTCCTGGGATCAGCTACTTGATGGTTCAGTAAAAAATTCTAATTTAACATTGGTATGAATCTAAGTCCATATGGATGTAAGGTAACCTGCTCTGTCTGTAGTATGAAGTGTAATGTTACCTATCGCGATGGTGATGTCTCTGCGCAGTGCAAAGCCCACCAGCCTCTGGGACTCCTTGGACACAATCACAGGGAAACCATTATAGCTGGTCTCGTTTATGACTCCCTGCAGCTCCTCCACCGTCAAATCATCCTGCGTCAGCACCGCTAATGGAGGGTCACTACGTCGCGGCCTCATCACCTCCCTGGCCAGTGTGGTATGTGTGAATTCCTCCTTTGCGTCCAAGAAGGGGTAGCCGTTGAGACGGATGTGAGCCTCGTAAATTCCCTCGCGGCCAAATGCATCGCCCACCCATTTGCTGGTCATGACTGCAGCCATGAGAGGGACGATGTACTCCAACCCACCCGTCAGCTCGAACACAATGACCACCAGGGAGACGGTCATCCGCGTCACGCCGCCTAGAGACAAATAAAATCACAGTAAACAAGCACTAATTCACAGACCTCCAGGTTCTGGATCGGAAAAAGCACTTTCACATTTACGAGGGTGGGAACTGATGACCGCAGTAGTCGTTAACTCACCCAGACATGCGGCAGCACCCACCATGGCGTAGAGACCTGGGGTGATGCAGTCGGCCCCCACCTCACACCACTCCTTGAACAGGAACCAGTCGTGGTGGTAATATGCCAGCTGCTCCACAGCGATGCCAACAATACGCCCTGCGATAGCCCCAATAGCCATGCTGGGGATAAACAAGCCTGACGGTACCTAGGTAGAGAGAACAGGACCCACCTTCACTGCTGATAAAGCTATTGCGATTGGTGTACCAAGTTAAATTTGATGTATTTCCTTTTGGGCCACTTCCAAGGTTTTTGCCTTACCTTCAGTCCAAAGGTGAATATAGTCATGATGATTTTAAAGATGAGCGCCAGGCAGAGCTGCCACATGGCTGCGTAGACCCCGGACCCCGCTGGTCGGTTAGGGTTGTCGGTGAAGGCCTTACTGCCGTTCATCTGGCTCCGATATTGACAGAGCTGGGACGACTCCAGAGGACCACAGTCTGTAAACAGCTCTTTTATCAGCTCGCTTGTATTCTGTCGTGTGTATGGGTTGGGGAAAGCAACTACTGCAGTGATGGCTGCCACCAGGATCACCTCCAAAACCGGGTACTTGCCTGAGTCAAGGAAAAACACAACATGCCAGACATTGCGATGACACACAGGCTCAGTAATGCATCATTAGCATAACATTAACATTTTCATTGTATTGCCAAAACAAGGGCTTGTTTTAATTCAGCCGTGTAAAAGATCTCTTTATGTCCTCCCCCAACACTATCACTATTTGTTATTGCTACTCAGCAGAGCATTTAATGAAATTTGTCATTCTTGCACGCGTCAGGAAAACTGATTGAAAACACGGAGCTAACCAGAATCTTTGGTTACCTCATTTATAACAATGCAAGCATTTCATTTCTTCCTTTTTTGTAATTTCTGCTTTCCTATGATAGGTACATTGGAGAGATATACAGGAAGTACACTAGAGGCTGTAATCGAACCCACACCGGTGCAGTATATGGCATGCACTCCACCAGATGACCCACCGGGGCACCCCAGCATTTCATTTCTTTGTCTACAGAGCAGGCGGTAAACTCCGGAACAGCCACATCAGAAAGATCTTGACCTCCAAGACCCACATGGCTGATTGCATTCATCTCAAATCAGTAAACAAGGTAATTACCAAAGCGGGTCGACTTGCGCCGCCGGCACCAGGCAATGTTGGCTCGGATGAAGAAGGCTCCCCAAAGGCCCCCAAAAACTCCCAGAAGGATGAAGGGGATAAGCTCAAAGAGGTACCAAGGCGTGTGGTACTCAACGTAAAACAGAACCAGGCGGCTGTTACCAAAGGGATTTATGGAGCGTAGCACAAAAGCTGCCACCAGGGCGGCGAAGAAGGACCGCCAAAGTGTCTTCAGGGGGAAGTAGTAGCTCACCTAGAGATGAGAAAACGCAGGGAGGATGGTGATTTCAAATCTGGATAAGTCACCATGGAAACACTGATGCAGTTTAATGTGGATGAGGCTCCTTTTGAATTATATATGCTTGCAAACCAGCAGTTAAAGCTACAAAGTCAAACTATTTCCTGTCTGTTTGAGTATGAAATACCTCTTCCAAACTGAAGAGTACTCCTCCAATTGGGGCCCCAAAAGCCACTGACACCCCTGCTGCAGATGCAGCAGAGAGAACCTGAGAAAATAAAACAAACGTACCTCAAACCTGAGCATGTGACTTGGCATTATAGCACATTGAGTTGACAGTCAATCACAGAGTCTCCTCCCTCACCTCTCGTTTCTTCGCTTCGTTCTTGCTATACTTGGGGAAGAGGTATGAGAAGATGTTGCCGCAGCAGCAGGCCACGTGGACCAGGGGGCCCTCCTTTCCCAGGCTGAGGCCAGACGCCACAGCTAATACCAGAGTGATGGTCTTTATCATCAGGGTCCATTTGCCCAAGTAGCCTCGGATGATAAACCCACTCAGGATGGTCTTGATCTGAGAAGAAAGAAGGCAGCGATTAGGTCCGATAGCACAGAACCTGCTGGTTTTACTTTAAGGTCTTTTTAACTGTCAGTAGGAGGAAAGTCCATATCTCTCTGTAAATGCTTTTCGTACATCAACGGAAGTAATTTTCTGTAAGCTGACAGCACTCACTTCTAAATGGCTCTTCTTAGCAAAGCCACACCACATCACATCTGTGCACATCAGGACATTAAAGGAGAGCATATACGCATGAAGCCACACTGCAATTTATGCTGCTTTCATGGGTGGTTACAGCAGGGACGGAAATGTTTACAGCCACAGAAGACCGCAAATGGATTGGACAGAAGATTGCAATGAGAAGGTAGGGGTGAAACTGATCGACAGTCTGCAGAAATTCCACACGAGCTGCTGCACCCAATAATAATAAGACAATGAGAGAACTACATGGAAAAATTACCTTACTTGTGAGATAAAAGCAAAAAAAGTCATTTTGACACAGACAGTACTGAAAAAAAATATGTCTGAAATTACTATCTTCACAAAAAGCTGTTTTTTTTTAAAGTCATTGCGGTACTTATACTAATAACTGTCTCAGGAGTGGGGTATAAGCGGTTTGAGAAGCATCATCCTCACCTCAGGGATCCCTGAGCCACAGGCGTACGGAGCAAACACCTTGACCAGACAGACCGCCAGGAAGGCAAAGGACAGAGCCCAATAGATATACATGAAGTAGTTCATGATGTATGAGCCTGGACCCTGCAGAGAGATGACGAAGAAAGGATGCAAAGTTAAAATTGGACAGTAGCAGACATTTTGTCGAGCGGGCGAAAATCTGTTAGTGATTGCCATCCCCAGCATCTTCCTGTTCTACCTCTGCCTGCCCCAGTATTAGCTCAGCCCAGCTCTTCCACTGAGGGCACTTGTCCCTCTCAGCAAAGGTGGTCTCATTTGACGTCCAGCAGCACTGCTCGTGGTTGAACCACATGGCGCTGAGACACACGCCCTCCTTCAGGTCGTTCATCCAATCAGCAGCAATGTCAATCAGGCCAGCCAAAGCACCTGACAGGGACAGAGGAGGAGGAAACTAGGAAATGAAAGCGTAATGAAGAAGTGAAAGCATTGAAGAGCAGTGAAGTGCGAAAAAGAATCTGTCCAGGTTGCGTCTGTCCATGTCAATGTACTGGTGTGGTACTGAAAACCTCAAAAGCAGAGAGCGGACGCTATCTGAAATAAGTACCGCATGATTATATGCAAAAGTCAAAGTTTTGGAGCTGTTAAAACTCTTTCACAAGTCCTTTCACACACTAGTCTTGAGCTGGTCAGCTTGTTCAGGTTTGTCCGAACTTCATGAAGCCCCATTAATGTCAAATACTTCAATCATTACTCCACACCTCCAGTGATTTCTTATTTAACTGCTTGCTTACGAAGGGGCAGTCAAGAGCTGACAAGCATATTTTTTCAGTATTTGGGTTGTTTTGCTCCAACAAGAAGAAGTACCACTTTACAGCAGACTAGCTGGTGAAAACATCAGTGGAAAATTTGGCTCTTTGTTCAAATTTTTAGGGATTTCCTTCTTCTGGAGCTACAACAACTATACATACACATAGTATGCAAGAGGTGGGGCTCTGATGGTAAGTAAGGTTTATGTGTTTAAAAACAAGCACACACTACAGGTGAGAAAAACGCTGCCTCCTGTACATTTAAAGACTGGTTTCTTTTTCTGTTGTGCTTTCACCACTATGGTGCTCAATTTGCACAAATAATTATAGACTAGGTGTGACAATTACCCAAACATTGTCCTCCCAGACTGTAGCAAACTCACACGCATAGTTGCTCTATTTTTTCAGTGTTTATATGATACAAACAGACACATGAACAGGAAACCCAGGTGTGCACGCACTGCAAAAGCGCCAGTTATGTGAACACACTTATTGTGAGCTAAAATGTGTACAATAATGTGCGCAAGCCGTAAACTACAGCGAAAGACAAATAAAGAAAGAGACAAGGCGTGAGCTGCCTGAGGCAAAGCACGAGTGCGAACAGCAGAAGTCATAAGCGAGAGTGTGGTTGTGTGTGTGTGTGTGTATGCATTTGCTACCTGAGGCCAAGCCTGTGAGTGTGACCACCAGCCACCCAGACCAAGCATCGTAGAGACTCTTGGTGAACTCCCATGCCGACTCCTTTTTCTTACTGTTAATCTGAAGATGAGCAAACACAGAAACTGTAACAGATAAATAAATATATCAAGTACAAAACATACAACATATAAACTATAAACTTTATTATAATCTAGCAGCAACATGAGGAACTGAAATATCTGCATATGGTCTCTCAACTGCTAGGTAATTCAGTCATCTGCGTTACTGGCATGATGCCAATGTAACGGGCCGTTTGATGACAATCATTCCTGTGCAGCAGGTTTCATCGACTTTGTCATACATTTACACTACATTTAAAAGAATGAACTCATTTCTGGGCTGCATGCCTCTGGGATGTAGATGAGTGGAGGCTTTGCAATTATTGTATTAATAGGTTGATAGGTCAATTTAGGACAGAAATTTCACTCCTGAGTGAATTTATGGTGTCTCATTCACAAATACGTCTCTCAAGTAGTCCCAGTAAAGAGGTAAAAGTCCCAACCTTTCTGTGTCGTTCACGGTCCTTGCACTTCTCACGGACCCAATCGATGGTGTGGAAGTCATCATAGGTGCCCACACCGGGTATAGGCTCCTCTAAGAAATCCAACAAGTGAGTGGAGCTGCTTGGTGCCCCGCCCCCGTTAGACATGGTGTAGTTAGACCCTGAGAGGGAGAGAGGAAGAAAGGTCAGAAAAAGAAAGAACACCATATTTTGTGTCCCCTCTTAACTCCTCACTGATGCAATATTTTGGCCACTCTGATTGAGGCAGGGGAGCCATTACTGAGCTAAATGCAGTCTCATCTCCACCTCCTCCATTACCCAGCCCATCAGAAACACTGCAGAGCTCTGTACACACTCGCCACTGAAATATAATGAAACTGTCTGACACACATCTAATTCAAGAGAACTCTGTAAGTCCTCAATCTCATCACCTCATCTAGAAGAGAATGTGACAAAAGCAAAAGGCAAAAATTATACCCTCCATTAGTCTTGCACAGTATGCCGATACTAGAATGGTATCGTGATACCCTGATGTTAAAAACAGTACAATACCCCGTTTTAATAGTATAGGTACCTTAAGAAGGACAGTGTATTAAAAACAGCCGCAGTGTTGCCAAATGAAATATAATGGCGAAAAAATGGCTCAATCTTCTCTGTTGTAATTTTTTCATTCAATTTATTTTTGTCATATCAGGGCTATCATCCCATTATTTTTCCTGACGTTTTAGTTTTTTTCTGTGGTATCGTTTCAGTATTGGTATAAAGATACTTGGGCCACGTATCGTATCTAAGTCGTAATTTTGGTATCATGACAACACTTCCCTCCATTGGCTGACACATATATCTTGACTATCTGTCACAATTATATAAAACCAGCAGAAACTCGTATCTAGAGGGAAACGAACACAATCAGCACTGCAAGTGCTGACTGCAACCTGAAGATCCAGGGGAAAGACAAAGTTTTAGTTCACAATCTGAATTTCTAAGCCTCCTACAGCCGATGACATAATTATGTAAAGGAACTTCATCCACAAACAGCTCTAGAGCACAAAGGCACATTCAGCCCCCACCGCCCACCCCTACCCATCCCAAAGGCTTAAGGTATTTACAAGAAAACAAAGGGAAACGTGTCCCACAAATTATTTTTGTGATGCATCACAGGGACATGTTTCTTTTATCTGCTTGTATAATTACAGGTCTGATTTTGTTTTCTTTGGCAATAAAGCTAAATTAGGTCTCAACAATAATAATAAAAAGCAGTATAACTTAATTTGTTCATAAATTGAAGATAGAAAAACCTCAAATCAATATAGACACAGAGAGAAGAGACAACACACAGCAGAGCTCACAGCCAACTAAAGGGATTGATTTTGGTCTTTGACAGAGCTGTACAATAAAAATATCCAATATTATAAAGGTTTAATGTGTTCGATCAAAACAATGTTGTAAAACAAGAGTAGAAAGTGTGATATCTAAAATAATGAAATGGTAGGCAAACTTCAATAGCTGTCAATTTGGCAGATTAAATCATAACACTTAAAAATGTAGCTGTTGCATCAATCCAAGGCCTCATGAATGCTGTCAGATGGAACATTTGTTACAATTTCTGAGTCCCTTCCCTTTCAATGCTACGGGCTCATTCACACAACAGTCAATCATTGCTGGTGGCAGCATGTGGATATACTGATGGCAGAAACCACTCGCAGCCAAAGTTTAAAGATTCCACTTTTCAAGAGCATCAACTCTTTCACCCACCACATCACTTGCAGGATAAAAATGAAACTCCAAGCATTGGGTTTCCTGCCAAAGTTGCTGGTAGACTGAATAAATTGACAGCAGCAGCCAAAACAATATTTCCTACCTGACAGGTCATTTTCTGAGATGAGTGTGATCAAACTAATGCAATTGATACCAACTGAAAGGCACATCCCACTTAAAACAAAAGGGTCATAAAATGCCTTAAATCTCAAACATAACTTCAACCGGGGCAGGGTTATGGTTACAGGCGACCAAACGGAGCGCAAAATAATGGCTTGTTGGTTCACTATCGTCTTTTAACTTTCTGATGTTTTTTCAAACTACCCTAGTTGATTTCATATTGCATTGGATAGGTATGATCTATGAGCTTGGATCAAAGCCCAGCCAGTTACAACATTAACACTAACGCTGCTCCAGTAGGTACAATAAAATGACGTGTCTATTTTCCAAAAATGTACTACACGGCCCCTAATTCACAATACTCTTACATTACCCATGTTTCCATCTAGTGTACAGTGAATTTCAAGCAATTTTTTTTTAATGTTGCAATAAAAGAAAATGCAAATTAGTGATTATGGTGTGTATTCCCATCAACTGGTTTGGGGCTACTAAAGTAGGCTAAGCAAAGCGTAGTTTCATCAGAAGTTGAGGTGGGCTACGTCTTCCGCCAATAAATAGAGTAGAAGAAGTAGCGGAAACAAAACAAGTTGCCTTGGTCACGTGCACAACAAATACATCAACAACAACAAAAACAACAAAATATTCTGAGAGTTCATAGTGGACACACCATTGGCTGTAACACTTCAAGCTCACCTTTGAACTGTTGTATTGCCAACGGCAGAAACAGCTGATCAGTCATGTGATTCCCTACCTCATAACTTATTTGACAAAGGCGTTTCCATTACCCATTTTGCACATCAACTCGTTATCAACATTTTCAAACTCCACCTCAAGCGAGTTAAAAACGTTTTTACGCAATGGAGGACGTTCTTACAAATTTTGCCAATTCCATCAAGTTTTTCTAATGTAATGCAACAAAATGCATATAAAAATACTTGAATGAAAACGCAGCTATAGATCAAGTTTTCCAGATGGCAGAGACCTAATTAGAGAAAAAGTAACATTTACATCTTTTTTTTAAGCTCGTCTTACTGTCTTCCAAAAAATGTTTGATAGGCAGCAAGAGAGGTGAACTGAGATAAAACCCTAAAGCAGGCCAACTATAGCTTTCATCCGACAAGCAAGAGAAGGGAAATGAACGTATTATCAACACTATTGTTGATAATACGGACTCACCAGCAATAGAACTGGGAAGACAAAGGAAGTAACAGGCTCTGCAGAGAGAATGATATGAATAATGGAAATTTTGATTTGACAGCTACAGAACAGAGAGATTGCCCAGGGACAGTGTGTGTGTTTGTGTGTGAAGGGCAGGTGGGAGGCAATTACCCAGTTCTTGACTCAACAACAGCAACAGCAGCAATTTCATAAAGAGGTCTGGTTTTTGGGAAGTACTGAGATCTGGATTTTGAGAAACCTATGAACAAATGCAGATGCTGAGCGGTGTCACATTCTTGGATCAAATTCTTGCAATGCTACATCGTTACACATAATCAAATGGCCCTCAATTTGACAGACAGTTATTCTGATTTTCCATTCTTTCTTGTTTTCTGGGTGAAATAAGTTACGCTTATGCTCAAAATTAAATGAATGTGTCGGATGGCTGCACAGTTTTTGAGACTTTTGAAAAAAAATATGGAAAAACTGTTATTGAGAGTAAAAGAACATCTTTACCACCTAAACCATGTCCACAGTTTGTTTACTGTTAAATTTCCATGGATCACCGTGAGTGTGATGACTGAGAGTTTCTGACTGCATGATTGATTAGATGACATTCTGAGCTAAGAAAGTTGGAACTCACTCAATTTGAAAGTGAAAGACTAGGCATCGGGAAGCAGAAAATTAATTTTAGGACTACACGGCCAACTCTAAGAGAAATGGTGACTGACACACTCATGACAAAGACTTCTGCAGGGAGGTGTGCACTCCATTTGCATTCTAAGAATTTATTCTGTCTGGTTCTTATGATGACATTTGAATGGTTGATGTGGTCCATCAACCATTCAAATGTCACATAATGGATGTCCAAAATATAATGATGATAAGGGTTAGTTGAGTCTGAACTTTCAGCCAACTATACTGCTGCAGAATTAATCCCCATGGCTGTGAAGCAGTAGGCTGGGTCGACTGGGTTACAGTTGGGTTGGTCTGCTCAGCTAACATGTGACCAACGTCACACACTGACCCTAGAAAACCTCATTACAGCCAGCTGCCCTCCTGTTGACCAAGGCCAGCTAGAGTAACACACGGTGGAATGTTCTGCATTGAACAGAGGGGGATGGGTGAAAAAAAATCAAAGACAGAAAGGTTCAGATGGATACTTTTATTGTTTCCGTGTTTCTCCTGTACTTGTACATATTAATCTCATCTGGTTAATAGCTCACTTGTTTCTCAGTCTGTCCAAATCTAAATCCATCTCTGAAGCATTTTTTTTTCCAATTTAGACCCCCACTGCTCTATACATCTATCTGTCCGTCCATCCATCGAGCTATAGATTATTTGCTGTGTATATTATGTGCAATCACCACAACCTCTTGTTCAACTCAGGAATCTTTGGTACTATAATATCGCAAAGCTATTGAGGAGGAAACTGATAGAATCTTTTCTGTACTACTGACTTTTGTGGTTAACACAGAAAACAACAATGTGAAAGTTGCAGAAGAGAACACAAAAAAGAACACCTATACCATGACAGGTGGCTGACAGTGCCGATGTAGGCAGCAGGCCCCAGATCTTTTCAAAACTCACCAGGGCCTTTTTTGTGTCAATTGGCTGTCTGTAAGTCAAACACTGCCTGAATGATTGACACAGAAAAATCCCTGAAGGCTGTATATGAATGACAAACAAGGTTACAGTACTGGAACTCAAACTGACAGCAGAAATGGGCAATGATGTGGCATATTCTGTCTACCACTGGAGCGGCGTGCCTTAGGGGGTAGGGCGATCACCTCGCGATCGCAGGATCCCCTGCTTCTCCAGAATGGGCGTACGAGTAGATGAATGTGAGGCAAACGGCAAAGTGCTTTCGAGTGGTTTACCGTACTACATTGTCAGGCAGCAGGCTGAGGACATTGTTATTCATGACGTGGCGTGAAGCAAATCAAAGCATTTCACCCGCAAACAGGTAGCCTCACCTCAGCGGCACGGAGCACAGATGCTGCTGCTCATAGTACGGACCACAGCTAAAGGCCTACACAAGCCACCTCGTAATAGAATCCTGTTCCTTATCTCATTCTCTCGAGTAAACGCAGAAACACTGCTGGTTAATCATCAACAAAAAGGTGAATGGTCACATAACATCAACCGGCCACAGTCATTTTGCTCCCATGAAATAATGGCAGCTCTAAATCCATGATGGCTTTCCGTTCTCCACGCTTCACGCTTCACCAGCACAACAGCAAAGAAATAGGCAGTGGCTTAGCATTTGCTGAACCTGCATCATGTCTGCCTGGCATATGAACATATGGGTTGACTACGAAGTGGAGGAAGGATTCAGTAATCTGAAAATCTCGAGGAAGGAAGGAGTCAGAGGAAGGGGGAGACAGAGGGGATGTGGCATACCTCTTCTGGGGATCTCCTGCAGGGGAATGGTGTCCCCTCCCCCATCGTAGGGCAAATAGGGGTCGGCTGACGCGTCCTCCTCCATGTTGACAGCTGGGTTGGTGAGCTAAGGCTAGGCTAGGCTATGCTCTCTGCGTGCTCCTACTCCCTACGCGAGTGTCAGTCATCGCTACAGCTGCCATGTTTACCACACAGGAAGACAAGTGCGGCTGTGTGTTGAGAGTATGTGTGTATATGAGACGAATAGTGTGTGTGTGCGTGCCTGTGCGAATGTGAGCGTACAGTCCTCTTTCCGTCACCCTCCCTTCTCTGTCTCTGCAGCAGCAGCTGACAAGGCTGATGATGTCATCACACGCACGCGCACACACACACACACACTCAGAAGGAAAGATGATCATGGGAAGCCAGCCAGCCCTGCCTACTTGGTTGCTATGCGAGAGCAGTGAGACCTGCCTGTATGGGAGAGACCACAATGCCGGGTCAGGGGGATGTGTGCGTTTTTCGAGGGTGAGATTTAAGATGGAATACTCCACTCTGAGCAAGTGTGGGAGGGGTTAAAGAAAGGAGGATAAAAGTAAGTTATACTGTAGCTCCTTAGTATGCAGTGCAACAGTCAATAGGGGTGTGTTGACTCATTCCTAAGCATAATCAAGCCAATTTGATAAAACCTTATTCTATTAAACACAATTTTGCCTCTTGATTGACAATTTTGGAATTGCCTAACTTGATCTAGTCAGAACACAATTCCTAAATCTTAAATCTTATAAGCAAAAAAAGCTATTCATCTTCAGACTAAGCTGAACGGTTCTTAGATAGGGCAAGGTCCATCAGTTTCCATATGCTTCTGTTCTTCAACTAATGTTTAAATAACTTTGTTAATTTTAATTTCTTTAATTTAAATCTTGATGCTTTGATCCCATAGATTTAAGAAGAAGAAGAAGTTTAGTTTGAGGAATCTGTGTATTATATAGGACAATTAAGGCATAATGGATGTTTCTAAGCTAGTTATTGGCTTTGGAAATCATTTATCTCAAAAAGCTCCAATTCTGTTTTATCATTTTGCAGAAATCAAAATTAATTTTAAAATGACATTACAAAATATTTATGAAACTAACATACATAAAACTTTACATACAAATGCGACTCTCACAAACACACCAAATGAGATCGAGTTTCAATGTAGTGTAAACACTGTCAACTTTTTTCTGTTACAAGTGATAAGTCAGTCATAAAAACTAAGACATTACATTGAAAGCTAGGACTTCAGATGATTCTGTGAGAACCAGCTGTGTGCATAATGCAGCTTTTTGACAAATGGGGTTGGTTGACACTTGGTTATCAAACACTTCTATCAAAGATATCTTACATTTTGCATATTACAAACAGATATATCGTGCTCTCACACAAAGTGCAAGAAACGCTAATCACAACGCTATGATGCAAGATTGTGAGTGGAAGAATATCAGAGGCAAACCTTATTTTTGCCCATTCAAGTTTCAGTTTGTTTCAGCATTTATTAAACTAACATTCAAAAAAGAATTAGAGAGGATTGTTAAACAAAGCAACTAAGTCAAGTGAATCAATGTTCCTTGCAGTTCTCATGCCTTAACAGTGACAACATGACATTTCACTATACAACACAGGTCTCTATTTACAAAATATTACAAAAAGAACAAAACACCTCCCTTCAAATGGTGTCCTACCTTTCAGCTGTGCATGTGTAGCAGGTGAAGGTTAGCCCATGGTTAGTAACTTCTTAAGAAAGTAATCTGGATGACCACAGCATGAATGTTTCCTGTTCCTATACATTTCCATGACGAGGAAAAGTTACAGCACTATACAGCTACTGCCTCTCACACTCAATGTTCTCCTATACCAGTGAAAGGCTTTCAAACTACCCCGTTGCAAATATGTAAAAATAGCAGACGGAGGCTGGCAGGCCATTCTTCCACAAACTTCCAGAAATACTGCATCACGGTGGCTGGCTTGCTGTGATGTGACCAATCTGGTTCACAGGAATGCTGTGTCAATAAACAGGTCTGGCCAGACTGGACAGAATACCAGATTAAGCATTGTGCAGAACTATGCATTTCATTCTTTTCTCAATGTTTCAATGAATTACTGAAGTGGTTTTCCAGCAAACAGCAGGCCAATTAGTACTTTGCTTTATTTTATTTTTTTTACATGATTTTTATAACTCATAATCATTTTATGATAAAACACTAATGCTGGGTGCTCCGGTGGCTCACCAAGTTTGAGCCCATAAAATATACTGCATCAGTGTAGATTGGAATCCCAACCTGTGCCCTTCGCAGCATGTCATCCCCTCTCTCACTCCCTGTCTGTCTCTCTATTGCACTTTTCATAATAAAGCCAAAGTGCAAAAGACTTCTTTAAAAAATGCAAATGCTGCTTGTAATTTTTGTTCTATAATTGTTGTAGTTCATCTACAGAAATTATCCAGAAGTATGCAACCGATGGTACCTTAGTGTTGTTAAATGATAATGACCTCTGAAGGCAGACCTCCGGGTATTAAGTTACAAAAGATAAATGAAGGAAAACAATAAGCTTATCACAGGCCAGAGTCTAGAGACGATTGAAACACGATCCTACTGCTGTCCGTATCCTGCTGCACAGTGCACACTCGCTTATATTGTACCGTCATCACTGATAGTGTGTGTAAATACTACAGAATAGCCTGGTCAGGCCACACTCTTCTCATTAATAATGAACATGATTCGTCATAAAGGGAATGAAAGAAGAAGTGCAAGAGGGAAGGAAAGGTACTAAAAGTGACCAAATGAGCTTTATCTAACTTGGAGACAAATTGTCCCATAAAATTGACTTTTAATGTACAGGAGTCCTATATTCATCAGTATTGATTCTTCTGTAACCCATTTAAGTCGTCAGCTTCCCACACAGGTCGCAATGACTCTCAAAAGAATATTCACATGTTGTCAAGATTAACAGGTATAAAAACAATTGATTCTACACAACGTCTTCATAGAGCCTTGTTTGTGTAAAACAGCAACACTTGTAATTAATGAGGTTTCACCATAAAAGGGAATAAAGGAAATATCTACTCTTTTGCTTGAAATTGTGTCTCCAGACTCTGACCATGTCATGTGCAAACTATGAATAAAATATAAATACAATAAAGATGATAAGTCCAATTATCCGGTTTACGCGGACACAAATAAACCAGCTAATTTCAGCAAATTTGATCTCTTTGCAAAAGCACATATGGTTGTGTAGAGTTTGCCACATTCTGTACTGTTTCTCTCTTTCACTCTTAAATTCACTCTTCGCAAAGATATATGTTGAGAGTCCCATCAATATTAAGGGACCGGTCATAATCATAGACAGCAGCAGACAGTCTACAGTGGTAGACTGGTAGTAACACTGGCTAACCCTTGCTTCTCCAAATATCACTTTATTTTGTTTAATTAAGCTACAATCATTGTTCAGGTTTAAAGCGCCTTCAGAAAGTAGTCAGAATCCTTCTCCTTTTCCCACATAATGACAAAGTGAAAACAGAACTGTAAAAATGTTTGCAAATGCATTAAAAATTAAAAAGTGAAATGTATTTACATAAGTATTTTGCTCATCCTCAAGATGGGTAATTACCTGGACATGACTTGGAGAGGAAGAAACCTGTCTGTATAAGGTCACACAGGTGACAATGCATGTCGAACTACAGTATAAGCCAAGCCACGAGGTTGAAGGAACTGTCTTTGAGACGGGATTTTGTCACTGCACAAGATACAATACTGTGGGAAAGATAAAACCAATCTGCTGCTTTGAAGGTTCACAAGTACACAGTGGCCTCCATTATTCTTAAATGAATGATATTTGGAATAACCAAACCAAATAACTCTAAAACCAAACTGAGAAATCAAGGGGAGTGGGCCTTCATCAGGGAGGTGAGCAAGGAACCATAAGTCTTCTGTGTAGAACACAGAAGAGGTAAAGGTCAAGTACCGAGATTTTTGATTAAAAAAAAACTGCTCCAGAATGCTCAGAATGGGACAAGAAATAGCAGGGGTGGCTTGGGAATAAATATGTGAGTGTCCTTAAGTGGCCGAGCCAGAGTCTGGACTCCAACCAAATTAAACATCTCTGATGTCTCTGCAGATACCTTAAAACAGCTCTCAGTCCTCATTTAACCTCAGCTTCTGTAGGTGTGGAGAGAAGAATGACGCAATAAAAGTGAGGTGGTCTGAGTACTACTGAAGGCACTATAGGCCACACCCCACAAAAGATGTTCAATATTTGGCCAGCCAGTGAAACAGTGTCTGTCACCTTCATCATTGCTGCCAGATAAATCAGATCAATGCATGTGAACCAAGAGAACGAGCAACAAAGACCAAAGAATGAATACGTAGTCAAAGGCTGTGTGGCCACACACCAAAAAGTGAAGTAAACCAGAAAGCAAGGACATTTAAAGACGTCACAAGGTCAAGACGGTCGATGGAAATGGTTGAACAAAAAATGGATATGAAAATTAGAATAGGACTATAACTATCAAAGGAAAATTAGAAAGATGTGACAGAAAATGGCACACAATCAAACATAAGACAAAAAATTGAAAATGCAACAAACACACACAATGTGACTTAAAGGTATGGTAGGTAATGTTGCAGCAAGCAGGGAGTAGGCAGATTTTGAAAGTATACAACCCACAACATTCCACCCCTACCCTTCAGTAAAGGATACCCCAAAACAAACAAACACACACTACCTGATAATGCTGGAGAGAGGAGCACATCACAGCCATATCCAACTACAGCTACTTCATGTCTCATTCATACAACGGCATATTAGGGAAATAAAATTATTATCTGAGATTATAATTATTATAATAACAGTGTCACATACACACGCCACTGAAAGCAACGCATACTACTGAAAGCACTTATTCACACACACACACACACGTATAATCTCTCAGATATATGATCATGCATAGAGTCATTCGCGCTCGCTCACGCACGCACGCACGCACACACACACTAAAAGCCTCCGTGAAGACTCCGACAGGCAGGCTGCCATGCATAGGTAATCAGCAGGTGGACCTGCCAATCATTTCAGTGGGTCTGAATGAAATAACTGGATGAATTTATTTCAGGATTAATTGATTTCTAAAATTCGTTTTTCAGAGTATTTTAATTTATTTAAAGCTTTCAGGAGGATGAAATAATTTCTTCAAATTAAGAATTTGTGTTTCAACATCAACAATTGTGTTTATCATCAGAATGGGGTGACAATAAAAACAGAGAGTTGAAAACAGCTCTGAATGCATTGATTAAAAACTGCAATTACAGGATATTAGCGCATAATGGTTTTAAATTAAAGAATCGGTCAATAAAAAAATACTTAAAAACTGGATAAATAATATCTACATTTTCTTAAAAAAGGTGGCTGTTTATAAAAACAGCACAATTTACAAATCAGTTTTCAAAAAGTTGACTTTTCATTTCCCAAATTAATGTAACATTTTAGAAGGCTTGGTGTGTTAAAATATTACCAATCTGCTGGATGAAACTGTTAGGGCTTCAGAGCATGTTGTATGCAACAGAGTGACTTGGCTATCTATACCAACCATTAAATGCATAATCTGAAGGATGAAAAGGGGATGTGTAGAAGGAAATGAGACAGTGGCAGACATCATCGCAATGGCATTACAGGACCGTCACTACAGCATGCACAAACACACACACAAACGCACAGTGTGACTTGACATCAGCGGTAGGGTGACTCACAATAAAAGCCAAACAGGGCAGTAATTTCCTAGTTGTGTCTGGTCAACCATGAAGCAAAAGATCAATATCTTTGTCACTGTGGAAACAGCAGCACAGACAATGGAGGCATGATGGGAAGCCACGAAGAGCTGAGGATTCAAGGAAAGATCCTAAGTGCATGGAGTGTGATGGCATCAAGACTGGAACACAAGTGGGATAACTCTAGGGGTCCAGACTTGGTATCAATCACGCTGTGGGGAGGGGAAAGGGGAGATGGTTGGGGGTAATCCATACTCCCTACCTGGGGAGGTAGCGTCCCCATCGAGCAGATTGTCGTCTTCTGTAGTGTGGAAGTCCATGATGACCCCGGCTCCATCCAGCAGCTCCTCGTCGCTGCTGGCACTGGCAATGCTGTTGTAGCTGTTCCTGCAGTAACCCCTGTGGTACAGCTGCTCCGACTCCATTTAGCGACACGCCGGTACCCTGGGTGACACGTACGAGAGGGAAAGATGGCGATGGAGAGACCGTGTTGTGCGAGTCTACAAGATGAAGCTAGTCTGCTGGAGCGCAAATATATATTAGGGTAATCATCCACAGAGAATGAGGTAGGGCCACAAGCAAGTAAATATGCATAGAAAGAATGAACAGCATATTTCCTGTAAACTATCTGTTGGACGTCACAGCCACTGTTTGAAATACAGGATGTTGAAATAAAGTACAACATGGGTAAAGTGAAAAGAAGTGGCACAGAGCAGCTATTGAGATTTAAGATGAATATGTACTATTTAGGGATTGATGTGGAGAGGAAGATGCATGATGTTGATGATGATCGTGTCAGCAATGAGGAAAAATAAAACACTCCTAGCCTCTAGAAATACAATGAAGAACAGCTGTGTGAAGCAAGAACATATTCGGCTAATAAAATGTAAAAGTGAATGTATGTGGTATGATTTGACACAGCAATCATCATTATGAGAGAAGTTCTTTCTATCTGAGTATTTCTTTTGCATTTCTTTCTTTTCCATTTCTTCAAGTTAAGATCAAGATTGCAAGAGCTAAAGTCAAGGAGGAAGAAGAGGAGGTGGTGATCGCTTCAATATTAGTCACATTAAAGTCATTTTAAATCCAGAGACAAAATATTGCAGAATTCTGATAACATCAACTCTTCTTTGGTCAAATCAAAATGAAAGCCAACGAATAAAGGCTTTTTGGTTCAGATGTTTAAAAAATGTTTAAAAAACGCTAAATTGATGACTACATGGACTTATTTCATAAATTCTATTTATAATCTAGGACCCCTTTAAAATCTAACTCAACATTGGAAATTAAGAGCAATAAATAATCTTATAGAACTTTGTAAATTATTTTCGTCCACTTGAAAGTTTAAGTTTTTAATAGGAGTGTAATGATACATTTTGTATGTTCTTACAAAGCCCAATAAACAATGTTTTAAAAAAATCTCATCTTCTCTCAAACTTCGCCCCCTTGTGGGGAAAAAGATAAACTACACCATGATCTCCATCACGAGTATGACGATGCAGTGACAGATGTGGCCTAAAATGATCATGACCAGGGAAAGAGCAATAACAATCCAATGAATCCTGAAAATGAAGATAGTCAGAAAATAATAACTGGATCAAAAGCTTGGAGAGGTGATGAGTCATAAAGTAATAAAGACACACTTACTCCTTACTTCTTTATATCTTTGTGAAATTAAGGAGCTGCACAAAAGAGTTTTCTGCCATTGACTTCAAGACGTGATGAAAAAGGACACAGTAAAAAGCAAATTTAGGAAGAGAAAGTTTCTATGAGCTGCTTATTATTTAACCCAGTTACTCGAGCATTAGCTAAAATGCAAATGCCACTGAAACAGATTTTTTTCTGTTATGAATAAAGTTAATGAGGACTTTTTCCTAATGCATGGTGTCTCAGCAGGAGTCAAAATGACAGAAATGGCATTCACCTTGACTGGATGAATTTTGACACAGCACAATGGACGTCATACAAAAGCCTACTCTACATGCCAACAATGCAACTGAGGACCACTGATCCTCAATGACACGACCCCTTAAGAGGCAAAGGGGGAAGAGAAACATGCCTTGAGCCAACAATCACACTAACGCAGCGTGAGACAGGACTTCCCTTTGAGCTATAACGAATCTATGTAGTCAGGAAATTCAAGTCAGCTCATTTGTAGAGCCAGCGCTGAGGTACAGAGGTGAGCTCACGTGGTGTGGCCGGACTCTTTGTTCTATGGCTGTACTAAATCAGGATTTTGTTCTGAGCCAGAAAAAAAAAAAAAACTAACTTGGACATTGTCTTTCCTTACCTCACAAACTGCTCTTGCACAATACATTATCAGAAACAAAACTATGTTTTGTGGTATGTGGTACTGGAATGAAATACAGAACGAGTGCTGATTCATGCAGCAGAACTTCTAACTAGGACAAATTAGAGCATGAAAACTCTTATTGCCTAACACCCATAGGTGTGCAATTATGTGTTCACAGATCGATCAAATATGAAATGCACTGTCAGAATCACTGTCTCTGCCTGTTGGAGATGGTATGCTTTAATTAGACTCATCATCATGTCTTACACTTCTTAATACAGGTGTTATTTGATAGCTGCACATAACTCTTCTCATTTCCCTGCATTAAGTCAAAACAATAATTGCGCAGGAAAACTTGGGGAGTCAATAGCGGCTTCATAATAAGTGATGAAGAAACAAAACAAAAAGCGAAGGGTCTACTGGTGTTATACAAATACTACAGCTTGGAGCTTTATCTTGCTCCTGCTGCTCATTATGGAGGTGTTGCCCAGACGACTGTTGCTGGTTGTGACTCAGCATTTTGCCCCCTTATCTCACAACAACCTGGCACACTCACACCTCTCCCACAGAAAGAGACAATATGTTGACAGACACACATCACTCAAAGGCAGCAGGTGGTCGATATATTGATCGCTTTGGAGCAAAATATCCTTTGTGCAGCAGCACCCATCACACCACAACAACATGCTCCTCCCATTCCTCCAAATAAGAACTGTACAACAACACAGAGGCAAGCAGAAGCCAAATAGAACTTACAGGATAACTAGCAGGACCTCACAATTATATGAGTCCAGGCATTGGCCTGGCACAGATATATCAGTGTCAGTGTATATGTTCTCAGATATCTGCCGACATTAAAACTTTTAAGACAGAAAAGGATGCCTGGAGTAGAGATTTTAAAATGTTGTAATTAGTGTGTCCAGCAGCAGGTGATCCAACACTATCGTTACTTTAAGCGCTGTCTGCAGCTCTGTTGTGGACTGAGTCAGTTGATGTTGATGCTATGATGTTACCGAGTTTGTGAGTCACAGTGTTGGAAATATATATATATATATATATATACAGTATATATGTTTCCAGCCGATATATCGATATTGTAGTTCTCTTACTCCCTAATATGGTTGGGCCCTAATTACAAGCAACTACTGAATGTTTATGTACTGCTGTATTTTTGTAATTTGAGAAATCACATATTCAGTGCAACAAATATCTGGTATTGATAAAGAAAAATGCTTTTATCTACTGCTTAGGCACTTGTAACCCCCTCGCTTTATGTTATCATGATTGACTACAGTCCAAATAATTAAGGTCAGGAGCAGAGCGTTCTATCCTCAAAAGTACATGTGATTCAGACATTGTGGCGCCTCTCACCTCGAGCCGCCAAACAACTGACCCACATCAGTCTCTGTATCATTGCTCAACATATCTATTAGGGCTTTGAGTGAATAAAAATAATAATCAAATGATGAGTTTATCTATATTTTAGCATTTACATTAATGATTTACTACTTTAGTCCATTCAAGTTAGTTAATGAGAAATAGACTGGTTAATCAATATTGAAATGGTTGCAGCCCCAGATTTCTTTTATTGTAGTATATGTACAAGTGAACACAGTGAGAGCAGTTTCTAAAACTGTAGCTGACTGAAGAATCAAAGGAGCTTGCTAATTTAACAAAGGAAGGTGGAATACTGAATAATACATGTACTATCTCGCATGGATGAACGTAGTCCTTTGGTCTACACCATCAATGAGGCTTTTCATCTTTCAACCAGCCAGAATGAGAAAAACACTTTGGAGGCAGTAATGAAAAAACATTTATATAAGAGGATCATAATTGTACTAGATAATTGTTAAATGAAGAGTTCATTACTGAAATTCTGAACACCAATTTAACTGAAAACTAGTAAATTTAGCATCGTGTGATATGTACATGTGCCACCATAAGGCATTTAAATTCATCATCAGTGTGCTAACTATCATTTAGTGATAGCAGCTCTCATTTTGTCATTGCGCATGAGTAATGACCGAGAACTAAAGAATAAAGGAAGTGAAATCCTAGATGGCAACAAAACAAAACTCTAAACAATTTGTCACGAGAGCTAGACTGTACAACGTGACTTTTGCTGCTACAGCAGTTTCAATTTCCATTCAAAATCTCTTTATTTGAGATGTGTTGCATGTAATATTATTCCGTTTTCCCAAGAATCCATCCTGATACGTATTTAGTACTTCTGTTTATGGAGATGGACCAATGATGGTCACCTCAGGGTTTAAAAGGTTAAGCATCAACACTGTGATACATAAATTGAAGTAAAGGTGACATCATGTGACATTAGGAACGGGAGGAAGTGAACAAGAGGCCAATACTTCTGGGAATCAAACTCTTGGGTGTAGCCTATCTTAAATCAGTAAACATGTATGCTTCGACACAGACAGCCATCCTGTAGACATGGATTTTCTAGACTAATTACTGAAGTTGAGCAAAATGAAACAAACAGAAGTCACAACAACCAGAAAACATTTTCTTCCATTAGATGCATATGATCCGGGCTTCACGACACACTGACTATGTATACAGGCCTACATACTCACTATTGAAAACTAATTTTCACTGGTGGGATTATTCAGAAAGATTCTGCTTTTGAATTGGTCTACTTTAGTAAAGGTGAATATGTATCTACTACTGTGAAAATTGAGGCAGATATTGATATTTCAGAGAAAAAAATATGCTAATCAGACATCAACTGTTTACTCAAACAATGTTTTGCAAAAATGTCTAGAATTTCCATATTAAGTATTTGTGACAACTGCAGTCCTGAAAATGAATGTTTTACAATTAATCATGTACAATTCCTACATCTACTAAAAGAAAAAAGTAATAACTTCACAGTAACAAAGAAAATGTAGCAAAAATATTGCTCTGAGCTTGTGAGCGGAAATTTGAATGGAACCGAAAGCTTGTGGATGTTTGCACAAAATAATATTGCCAATACTGTGCAAAACTGTTTCTTGCAACAAGTGGAATAAAAAGACTATATCAGTAAGATATAACGAGGAAACAACACTGTCTAACTAAGGGCGTAATTAACAAAAATTATGGCTAAATTGGGAAGGAACTGCTCTGAAGCTAGATTCCATCTTAAAAGGACAGTGGCTAGCTAGCTGTCAGTTATGCACCGTGCATGAATTAGCGTTACATGTGCATTTTCCGGCGAAAACACCCATGAACACACACAAAGAGGGCTCTGTTAGAAAAGTCGCTTGGTGCTTTTTCACTTTAAAGTGGCGACAGAAAAGGTCTAAAGTGATCTGGACGCAGGCTCAAAACGAGCCATTAAACATATTAACATTAGCACACTAGCTAACGATGGAGTTTTACGTTAGCTACACAGACTGCACGGCGCCGAACCGGAGCAAAAACAAGGAGAAAGGCTTCAACAACTGTGACTTCACTCATAAAGTCTCAGTTCACGTTTTTTGAAAGAGGTACTAGGATGGATGGATCGATGGATGGGTGGATGGCCTCGAATGCTAAAACACACACCTGCATTCTCACCACTCTCTCTCTCACTCACTCTCTCCACACACATACAGTATGCAACCAAGGCGAAGACAGCGGTGAATAAATCGAACTCACCTTCCTGATGCCTCAATTCCAGCTTGGACACAGCAGTTCATCGTTTTCCTGAGCTGAAACTGGGATTTTCATTATCTATACAGATGGAATTAACGTTGCCCTTCTCCTCCTCATCATCATCATCGTGTTTTCTTCGCTCAGTCCCATTCCTGTGTCAGTGACGTTCACTTCCGGTCTCCAAGGCGGCTTCCATCCCAGCCGCAGCAGCAGGTCTGGGAATAAAATTTCAAAATTCAAATTCAATAATTTTTCAGATTCGATGCAAAAAGATGAAAGAAATTACTATAAGGTCAAGAAAAATAATGCAATAGTCAAAAATAGACTAGACATACACCAGACTAAGCTAGAATAATAAAATTGACAAAAGATGTCTCAATAGTGCGTTTGTACTTGATTGTACTACTTGGAATTCACACCTTTGCTATATCTAACAGCACTGTTTTGTTTTAGCACGTTTCTAGATTATTTTAAATTCGGGAGATGTACATTTACTCTACTGTCACTGATTCTGAGATCAAGAACAAGACTGGGTTTTTAGTACATTGTTATAAAACAAGTTTGTAGCTGTTAAAACATGTTCAAGACAATCTGATTTTTTCGTCCAACAAATTGTACATTACATTGAGGTATGCTTTGTATAGACCTCACAAACATAAATTCAAATTTAACTGAGATATATTGTACTTTTTTAAAAAACTTTTTCTGTTATATTTATCTAACAGCTACAGGATTGCATTACTTTTGGCATAAAGATTATTCCGAGGTATGCATCTTACTTTATGTTGGGTTTCTCCCTCTGTTAAATTGACATATTTTGTTTATTATTCAATATTATATTAAATAATATATGCTACGTACATTCTAAAATGAAGCATTTCTTATACTGAGAAAATGTAAAAGATTTATTTGTGGTAAGCAACAAGAAACAACCAATTGTTAAATGGTGAATTTATTAACATCCAAAGCAAAACACCACTATAAAATCATGAATTTCCATTTCCACTCAAAGTCACAGTCATACACATATATAATATATTCATATCATATATAACATAAAGTCATATATTAATGAAAGAATATTTTGCAGGAACCCAGTTACAAAATCTCAATAACAGATTTTCTACATTCTTATGAGCCAACAGCACCATCTATTGATCAGTACTAGGAGCAACATAACATAACATAAAACTGTATATACTTGGTATATGCGGTTTGGGATGTCTCCAGGTGCTCCAGTTTCCCCCACCCACAAAAACATGTACATTAGGTTACTCACTCCTGGCATTGCCTCTGACCAAGGCAAGGTGGAAGATCTGGAGCTGGTTCCCAGGCTCTCTTGTGTGTGTGTGTGTGTTTGCATGTGCATGTGTTACCCACTGCTCCTCATTCAGGATGGGTAACAATGCGGACAATTAATTTTCCTACAGGAATCAATAAAGTACCCTTATTCTCTCTCTTATAGATGTACTAGGCATGTGCAATTGGGAGGAGACCCACGGGAAGACCTTGGAAACGCTGGAGAGATTGCACTTCTAAGATGGTTTGGTAACATTTAGGGATCCTCTGGGAAGGTCTAGAGGAAAGGGATGTCTGGACTCCTCTTTTGGCCCCATCGCCACTGCCACCCTGACCAGGATTAAGATCATTAAATGGATAAATGTATGCCATCTTGTTAAATTTATCTCATGTATGTAGATTTTTGCGTTGCTCCTATGTTCAGCTCTGTTCCAGGCTGTGGTAGAATCCGGTGTCTCTGCGCTGCTGTTGGACTGGCATGTTCCGTCGAGTGCTTTTGACTTTCTCCAGGTTGATCTCCACCAGGGTCATGCCAGGGTTCTCCCCTCCGCAGTCACCCAGGATCTCGCCCCAGGGATCCACTGCCAGGGCGTGGCCGTATGATGAGCGCTTCTCGTGATGATGACCAACCTGCGCGGCTGCGAGGACAAAACACTGAGTCTCTATGGCCCGGGCACGAAGTAATACCTGGGAATAACAAGCAGTATTTAAAGTTACATCTATTGCATTGGTAGAATATGGCACATCAGAGTAACACATTATTTTCAGGTCATACATAACATGCAGACCTGATCAAATGTTGCATATGCCCTGTATCAAAATAATTCTGTGCTGACTGATCCCACCTCCCAATGTGCCGCTCCTGTTGCTACAGTGAAGGCTGATGGGTACGTCAGGATCTCGGCGCTGTGTCTTGCCAGAGCCAATGATAACTCCGGAAATCTCAGATCATAGCAGATACCCAAACCCACCTACAACAACAAAAGGCAAAATGATCAGCAACTTCAAGAAAAATCATTAAGAACGCTGATAAGTCTTAACATAGGATTTCTGGGGGAAAGGCGAACACACCGAGAAAACACACGCAGAAACGGGGAGAACATGCAAACTCCACACAGAAAGGTGAGAAAGTCAACCCCGGAATTCAAACCCATGACCTTCTTGCTGTGAGGCAACAGTGCTAACCGTCACACCAACGTGCCAAAATGATACCTTGCCGATAGGAGTTTGGACAGGAGACAGAAGTGATGGTCCAGGGATGGTGAGGGCACTTTCTTTAAGGGATACGCCCTTTTCTGGTATCTCCACATCAAACAAATGTGATTTTCGGTAGACTGAGACAATGTCACCTGTCAGAAAAAAAGAGAAAGTGCCAGTGTGAGCGTGAAAGGTGTGTGTGTATTTCAAAGAGGACCATGTGGTGCAAAACATGGGAGGGAGAGCCAGAGTAAGTTAAGTTGTTAAATTAATGTGGGTACATTTTAGGCATATGGATCTGTGTGTGAGAAAATAAAGAGACTAAGAGAAGGGAGGAGAAACTGTTGAATAAACTGTACCCTTATCGTTAATTATGATGTGACTATTGTAGATTCGTTGGTCAGTCTCCCAATTAGGTCCGCGTTCATGAAATCCCCCAAGGGATAGCCACACATCCAACTTCCTGGAGGGAGAATAGGAAATCTTCATAGTTTTGGAATAATTTGTCATTTATTTTTCTAAACAGGCTACCATTTGACATTCAGAGTATTTTCCTCCTAATGTATGAAGAAAGATGATCACTTTGTGTGTGGCAAAACCGAAATTACAAATATATTGACTCGTTACAAAAAAATTACACTGCAAAGATCCATGTAAAGCAGTGTTTAAAGAGTTGTTCTCAGGTACATCACCGTTAGCCAATACTACTCCTAAGGAATGAAGGTTTTGTTTGCTTTGTGAATGTAGCAAGTCTGAGAATGATGCAGGTTCAATGTATGGTTCACCTTATATGATGACTTAAGGAGCGTATAGTCTTCATCATTAATCTAAATGTCTTCGATGCTATCTGCGCAAGACACAACAAAAGGCAATAAATAAAGGTCAGAATAAAGATGATTACTATGAAAGCGTGTCCCTGAGTAAACTGTTGGGTACAATACAGAGACAAAATGTGTTTAAACAATGGGTGTTGCCTATCACATATATATCCAAAATGTCCGCAGGTGTTATGGAAATAGAACAGAATACACTGAATAGAAAAGTACCTGGCCAGCTGAGTATATTGTGATATGGTGTCTCCTGCCAGGCTCTCAGACAGTGACAGTGTCTCCTCTCGACTGGATCCTATGTAGTCAAAGCCCTCAGGCAGGAACACCATGCTAGCCCCTCTCTGCTTGGCTTTCTCCACCAGTTGTTTACAGGCAGAGTAGTTAGCCTTTTTGTCCGGTGTGGCTGTTACTTGGCACACTGCAGCCACCGGGTGAGGCGAGGTGGACATCCTGAAACAATCATTCAATAATCAGAACGCGGTTATATGAATAACAAGCAAACATGTCTATAATGTTTAATGAAGACACATAACAGGGAGACAAATTTTCCTCTCTAGTGGCATCATTCACTGCACTGGTTATTCACAAATGTTGAAAAAACAATGCTCAATATACAGTGTGGCTTCATCACACAACATTGCACCCTGAAGTAGGTAAATAAAGATAAATTGAAAATTGTTTTTTTTCTCATTCACAGCCCTACACATAAATTGTGCGTTAACTCAAAAAAACCCCCAAAAAAAGTCATACAAGTTGACGTCAGATTTCCTGTAGTTGAGATACAGATAATAGGTTATGATGTTAACTAGAGCTAGCAGTCATTTACCTCACTGGAACAGTGCAACATGAAAAGAGTTTTAAACATAACTTGAGAGCAGCCACCATATGTAATCCGTTTGAACAAAAAGCATACTTGTATTTTGGCTTGATCCTGTGTTTAAAAGTCAGATGGAATATCAGATGCTTAGCTTGCGTTCTCCAGGTGCCACCAACAGTGAACATATCCCGGTGTTGGTCAGACGGACCTCTCCACTCCTTCTTGGTCCAGGAGGGCAAGCTTCATTCTTCTTTGCTGCTTATCATTTAAGGTAAACTATTGCCGTTACAGCACGCTATCGCCACCTGTTGAAGATTGTCTGTTATTACCTAAACGTACGTCTGACTTTTCTGTAAATCGTTCATGGCTATCATGGCTTTTCATGGCTATGACAGAAATTGAGTAACTGGGGAAAACTAATCACATTCCAGTTACTTTATGGGACGAGTATAACGATGAAAATAGTTCAGCGGGGAACAACTCTTGGAAAAGTAGATCCAAAATATTAACATAATCTGAAATAAGTGAAGAGGCAGAAGAAGAAGAAGAAAAACAGCAACAACAATAACAAGAAGAACCAGACGACGAGAAAAAACAAAGAAAAAGTCTTAACATAGTGCCACAATAATTTCACACAGGCAAACGCGAGAGACACCTTTTTGTAAACAGCTTCCTGAGCCCGGGATGCTTCATCAGCACCCTTCCAAGATGGCAGCGAACAGTAGCAGCACGGGTAGTAAATCCAGTAACAGTGGCGGCGGCGGCAAACAGACCGGTCCATCAGCCGAGCAGGTACCAACACTTTTACCCCCGGCCCACTATAGACGGCGAACATCCTGATGTTTTTTGGTACCAGGGGTGAAGCTAACATCGCCAGTCTGCCCCCCAGCTAGCCAAAGCTAACGTTAGCATCTCTATCGCCATCGCCCAACATTGTGCTTTTTCACCATGCAACGTTAGCGCGTTCTGCAGGCTGCCAAAGCGAACTTTCACGTCATGTTTTAGACAAAAGAAATTGATTATCACTTGAAGGGCTTTTCTCACTTATCTATATTTTCAATAAACCATTCTATTTTTTAAGTTGTCATACTGTTTTACTGGGGTGGTGTTCGGATGAGAAATGAGTGGCAGAGGGGAGGACTATTTTTATCACTGAAGACCACCTTACATGTTGTCATGTTGCACACGTGGTGTCTTCAAATCACTTATTTAGCCTCAAAATGTATACCCAAATACCCCAGAAGGATTTTCAGTCAGAAATATGAAACTCACAACTTTAGATATTTATATTGTTTACATAACGAATTACTTCAACTGTTAATTATGTTCTTAAAAGATTTCTGACTCATTTCAGTTGATTAAGCAATTAAGGTTTTTTTTTTTGATAAATTGGAAATTAAACCAGAGCTGGAATCGTTTCAATACAGTCGTTATTACAACGCAGATGATGTTGTATCAAACAAATCTTGCACATTTCACAGGTGGTAGCAACATTTCAGAGGATGCGTCAGGAGCAGCGAAGTATGGCTGCTAAGGCTGCAGAGCTCGAGATGGACATTAATGAGCATAGGTTGGTGGTCGATTTATTTTTCATAACACCATACTTCTGAACTAGCCATTGTTTATTCAAGATTGTGATGAATTAGTAAATACTAATTAGTAATGAAAAATTACAGTCGGTACTTTCTGTTGAATTTTAAAATGTTTTCTTAAATTCCATTCTGTGTTGCATTCAAAATTTCTTATAAAGTCTTAAACATACAGAAAAGATATATATTTATGAAGTAATTCTTATTTTTTAAAGTCACTGTTGTTTCATCCAGCTTAGTAATTGATACGCTGAAGGAAGTGGATCCATCAAGGAAGTGTTTTCGACTGGTGGGAGGAGTGTTGGTGGAGAGGACGGTCAAAGAAGTGCTACCTGCTTTGGAAAATAACAAAGAACAGGTATTATACTAGAAATGAAAAGGCAACACCTACAATTCAATCAATTTTTCCTAGATGAAGTGTAACTTGTTCCCTGGAATATGTATTATTATTTACACATTTCCATGTTTTTCTGCACAGATCTCAAAGATAATTGAGTCCATCAACACACAGATGCAATCGAAAGGGCGTGAACTCACAGAGTACAGGGAACGCTACAACATTCGTTTGGTGGGAGAAGGTGAAGGAGAGACACAAGGCCAGTCAGCAACGCCTGGCAGGGACAGCGAAGGAGGTGCATCCAAAACTGGGGCTGGAGTTTTAGTGTCATAGTTTGTAATAATGAGAATGAAAGGGCCCTATGATATCTGCATTACAAAAATCTAGGTTTAAAAATAGAGTATGGGGTTACATTCTGCTAATCATACTAAAGTTGACCGCTTTAATCATGTCGCAGTCTTTCTGTAATTTTTTACAGGATTGGAGCAAGTCAAAATTGTTTCATTCATTCAATGAGACTTGCAGGAATGAATAAGGAGGCATTAGGAAATGAAGCATACAAAAATTTGAGAAAAATAAGAGCTGATTTCAATGGACCCTTAAGTAGACTGTGCATAAAGGTCACTATTGCCAAGGCAGAACAGGTCCTGGAAGACATTTTTGACAAATGCATGAAAAAGAGATTATACTGTACACATCTCACTAGATTATAATGATTTGTTTTCTTAATCCTTACTCTGGGACAGTGACATTTTTACGTTTGCAAATGATGTCCAGATTATGAATCCCTAATGAACATTTTGTTTCTGATTCAGTCATATTTGCTTTAGCTTTCATTGAACATTTTGAAAGAGATTAATATCTTACGTGTAGGAAATGACTCCTAGGACCTGAGGTGCACTGTCAACAATGTTTATGTATTGAAGAGGACAACGTTTGTTTTGTTAATGGTTATGGATTAAAGAATGTTCACATTGAATTTTGTATGGTGTCTGAAGTTCCTCCCACAGGACTTAACATTTGGTCTAGCTAGTGTTTACAAAATTAGAATAAATTCTTTGCCAAACTTTCATGCATAAGGCATTTATTTACCGCAGGAAGGAATTACACTAGGGAAATTATTTCTCTGTATTTAACCCATCCTAACAATGAGGAGCAGTAGGCAGCACTCACATGCTCATGCAAACACACACATTAGCACCTGGGGAACAACTCCTGATTGTCCAACTAATGCAATGATTATCCTCACGAACATGTTTTTGTGGGTGGGCGAAACCACAGCACCTGGAACTCAACCAGACATGGGGCGAACATGCAGTGTGGTGGTACAGCCTGGGACTTAAGCCCACAACCTTGCTGTGAATAACACTTACCACAAAGCCATTGTGCTGCCCAGAACTTCATCCATCTAGAATTTCACCAATATTCCACATCACAGCAGCACAATCATCCTTTCTAAGCCCATTTCAATACCAAGCAGTTTTTCTGAGGACAAAAATAAACAAAAATTTCATACATCATGTGCAACCTGAATTGGTTTCTGTGTGAATAAATGAATTGAGACAAAGCCATTTTTATACCTTGTTTCAACAATGCATAGCCCTGTATTTTGGAGAACATTAAAATATAATTATTGTCAAAGAGAAAACTATAATCCCATCATCAGTTTGTCTGAAAATTGCAGAACAGAGCTTTGAATTCAATACTGCTGTATAGAATCCCTTGAGCAAGTTACTTTCCCATCAACTATTCCAGTACACTTTTAACTGTAATAGTCCAAACAATACTAGTCAGCTCCTAATTTTATTTCCCTGTCATATAATCTGTTGTGTGACTATATTCCGTTGCAATACAGATGTACACTGCTCCTATATACTTTTTTTATTAATATGATGTATTTTTCTGCGAATGTTAAATCAAGGGGTTAAAATAATAAATAAATATTCGACGAGGATGGGATTCGAACCCACGCGTGCAGAGCACAATGGATTAGCAGTCCATCGCCTTAACCACTCGGCCACCTCGTCCTGTAAAAGCCTCAAAATGGCGTTCCAATTTTTATAGCAATGCACATACATACAGTAGCGTTATATTCCATCGTTATGTTGAGTTATTATATATATTTTTTCAGTGATCTTACTCAAACAGAGATCAGGCTTGCATATGAAGCAGCATTCATGGCACTTCGTGACATACAGTAGTGATCACTCGCTGCTATGATCCAAATCGAGCGTCGCATTTACTCTGGAGAATACGGTAATTACTCATTGCCCTGCGCCGCTGTCTCAGCCACAGCTACAGCTAACACGCTGGCCACTCTGCTGTGTTTGGAGGGAAACCACTGCCATTGGCACAAATTTTGTTTTTTTTTCTTCTCGATGTTTTTATTATTAGCCGTGTGTTAAACCCGGAGCCCCCACAAGACAGCCGAATGATGGAAACAAGGGTGCGCCTCACTGACGTGCTATGTTGTTAGCATTACAGTAGTCATGTAGGCAGCGCTAGCTGGAGGCTTGTACACAAATAGCGGCGAAGCAAACGGCAGCCTGCCTCCGTGTTTGGAACCGCTTCATGGACTGTAATTAGCCGGTTTGCAGTTCTTCTGGAATGCATTTCTCCAAGAAGTGTTCAGCTTTCAAAGTGGTGCTAAGTGCTCTGCTGATAGTGGCGCTCCTGCAGCTCATATATCTGTCCTTCTTATCCAAGTTTCATGGTAAGCAGCAGCGTTACCGATACTCTGAGCTCTTTGGGGGCTCCGGGGCCAAGAAACATGCGCACCCCGAGAAAAACTCTCGGAAAGAGCGTCTGAGGTACTCGCTTTCTACTGGAGGAATCTTCGACAACAGTGGACAGTACCGTGTGTACAAGAACTTGATCAAGAGTGATTTCACAACCAATCACAAACCAGGATCAGATCTCAGCTCCAATATCCTGTCTTTGGCTACCCACACAACCATAAACAACCTCTATCACCTGGAATCTCTTCTGGAAAGGTGGCAGAACCCCCTGTCTGTGGCCATATTTGCACATGGCCAGGATGTTAAGTTTGCCACAGCTTTGGTCTATGCCCTCAGCTTCTTCTGTCCTCAAATCGAAGCTCTGGTGGACTTCCACTTGGTCTGCCTGTCAGGGGAGATGGCCAGTTTCCCTGAGCAGGACCGTGAACATTTTGCAGGGCTTGAGGACTGTGCCTCTGTCTTCTCCAGACTAGAGACCCACAGGGACAAATACAAGAACTATGACATCAGTGGAAATGTCTCTTACCCCAACAACCTCCTTCGCAATGTTGCCAGAAGTGGCACCGAGTCCTCCTACATCCTGGTCATTGACATTGACATGGTGCCAAGTGCTGACCTGCACCAACAGTTCCTCGCCATGATCATGAGGCGTGAGCCAGCAAGTGATGAGGTATTTGTCTTGCCTGCCTTTGAGATCCGCCATGCAAGGAAGATACCTGCGACCAAAGCAGAGCTGGTCCAGCTCTATCAGGTAGGAGAGGTACGGGCATTTTATGAGGAGCTGTGTCCTCGCTGCCAGGCCCCCACCAACTACTCACAGTGGGTCAACAGTCATGTCAGGGGAACGGGAACGCTGGAAGTAGCCTACACACACACCTGGGTTGACCCCTGGGAGCCATTCTACATTGGGCCACACACTGTGCCCCTCTACGACGAGAACTTCAAGCAGTATGGCTTCAATCGCATCAGCCAGGTTGGTATGAATGTTAATTAGTTTCAAACACATGTTGCCATGCAAGCACATACAGCAATGCTGTGATTTGAGGATTTATTAAATCTATTTGGCGTCCACAACACAGCATCCTGCAAGGACGGATGAAAAATATGCAGGTCTGTGTGTCAAGGAGTAGAAAACAGACATTTCTTACATAATATATCGTTATGTATTCTGCCTTTAAGTTATGGAACACACTGCAGGAAGAGTCTTGACATGTGACGCTTTCCTTCCTTTGTCTCTGCTTCTTGTTGCTATCTCTTGTATTTCCCCTCCTCTATGCCACTGTCTGCTGGCGGTGTCTATCCCATGGCAACATCTCGACACTGTGGCCCATCTCATCTCACATTCAATAATCTTTTCGGTTTCCAACAACACATATTGCCACACTAATTTCACTCCTTCCGTCTGGCTCATTCTCCTCACATTTCCCTTCTGTTTCCTCACACAACACATTTCTTGTCTGATCCTGTTGCCTCGCGCTCCCTCTTGTTGTCACCTTTCCTCTTCTCACCTCTTTGTCCCCTCCACAATCTGTCTGTTCTGTGCTACGCCTTGCCACATCTCTCTCACCTCCTCTCCTTTCTCTTTCATCACTTCCCACTTCTCTATCTGCCTCCCCAGGCCTGTGAGCTCCATGTGGCTGGATACAGGTTCTCCGTGCTGAGCTCTGCCTTTGTAGTGCACAGAGGCTTCAAGATCCAGGGCGAGTTCCACCCCAGGAAGGATGAAGAGAACAAACGTAACAGAGTACTCTTCCGTAACTTCAAAGAGGCCCTGAAAACCAAGTACCCATCCTCCAGTCGACGGTGCTGAAAATTTCTGAGAGCATATCACAAGTTGGGATGCAAATCTTATTTTAAGTATTTCAAGTCCAAGCTATGGTGCAAAAGATGGAATGACCATTCTAGCATCTACGCAATGTTGATTAATTGGGTCTATATTCATGGAGAAAGTGACATTAAAAATCTATCAGTTACAACATGTCTGAACTAATTCAGATTCTATTGTATCAAGTCGGTACATATTCACTCAAAGGCATGTCACATAAAGTTGCCCCTTAATTTTTTGAAAAAACAAATTTTCACAACTCTAATCAAAGGAGGAATCAAATCTTTAAGGCGACTTGCACACACACCAGTGAATTCAGGACTAGTTAATGATGTGGTCTGACCACCAGATGGCAACATGTACTCAAGCGTTAAGTGTAAGACTGTATTATGATGTATCATACAGTTTAGAAAGAAGTGACTGAACAAAACAACACAGAGGAACACAGGGTGATTATAACAACAGTGTTTAGCTTTTCTGTGGGCTGTGAATTTATGTGACACCACAGCTGTCAATACATTTTATGGACTTTGGGTACCCTGTGAAAGATTCCCACTGTCGGCAGAGATAATTTATGCTTCACAAGAACAACATAGCACTGAACGAAGATAGAAAAATTGTGTCACATTGCATTCTGCCAACACTGTGTGAAACTACTGTATTATATCTATATACTGTATCACCGATTTGCGGTGGGGCCAGTGGAATACAGGTGGAAATGTAGCATTGGTAGTGGGTATACAAAACACTGCTGCTAATCTCAGAACCACTACTAAAGAAATGGCAAATTATCGATTAGAGCTCTCAGTTAGATACTGGCATATTAAACAGTTACGTTGAATATGTATTTCCTTTACTACCACTCTATTGTGTCTGTTGACTGACAAATGCATTTATACGGCATACTGTACCACACAGTATTGTATGTGGTAGAGCATTTAAAGTGTTAGATTGTTGTTGCTTTTGGATAGTTTTCAATCATATACGTCTTTCGTCACTTGTTTGTTGAGAGTGTTGTTATGATATATTTATATTGTGAAAATGTTTTTTTTCCTTTCAGACATTGTTGAATCATTGTTTGCAAAATGACCCTGAGCAGGAAAACTGTAGCACAAACACATGTTTTGTAAAAACGTTTGCATTTTTCAAGAACCACTATGACATCATTCATTTAGTATTTTGGAGATGAATTTCACACACTACCATCACATACGATGTGATAATGAGGTACAGTGCTTTATTTTTCATGTTGTTTCCTTTGAGTATGCATTTTTTGTGTTTTTTAATCACAAAATATAATGCTCTATTTGTATTGTTAGAATTTTTATTAAAGCTGCTGGATGACTTTTGTCACAGCCAATCATTCTTCACTTCCTCTGTGATTGATGTGTATTAGATCAGAAAACATTCTAACATCCCTGATCAACTGAAAGCACTTAGAACTTGAAAATGCACACATGGCATTAATTAACTTTATCAATCATTTGTCACGACAAGTAAGCCTGTCAACTGTGTTTCTTGGACTCTGGCTTAAATTGGCTTTAAGAAATGGACAAGACAGGGAAAAATACAACCGCGTCATTTAAAGCAGTAGATTACAGTTGGAGGGTCATTCATAAAGCACAAGATATCAGTAGGAGTATCATTTCCTGACCACTTGACACGTTTGACATTAACCTGTGGTGTAACAAGGCTTAAGTTGAGGGTTTAAAGGCATCCCTACGCCAGTTGCATGCAACGGGTAATTCAGGCCAGCATCCTATTAAAAGCTTCTATTTAGTAATTGAGATCTGTGTTTAAGTCAACTTTAGAAGTCCCAGAGATCCCAGTAGCCCTACTTTCATACAGGTTTCAAATCAAACTCAAGTAAAATCTCAGAGTACGGCAAAAGGAAAATACAATTACTTCTAATTTTTTCGGTGGTGTGGAGGTAAATGAAACTTTGTTACTATGTTTACACTTAAACTAGATACAGTGGTGTGAAAAAGTGTTTTCCCTCTTCCTTATTTCTTATTTTCTTGCATCTTTGTCACACTTAAATGTTTCAGGTCATCAAACAAATTTAAATATTAGACAAAGATAACACAAGTAAACACAAAATGCAGTTTTTAAATGAAGGTTTTTATTATTAAGGGGAAAAAAATCTAAACCTACATGGCCCTGTGTGAAAAAGTGATTGCCGCCTAAACCTAATAATTGGTTGCGCCACCCTTGGCAGCAACAACTGCAATAAAGCGTTTGTGATAACTGGCAATGAGTCTTTTACAACGCTGTGGAGGAATTTTGGCCCGCTCATCTTTGCAGAATTGTTGTAATTCAGCCACATTGGAGGGTTTTCGAGCATGAACCGCCTCTTTAAGTCATGCCACAGCATCTCAATCAGATTCAGGTCAGGACTTTGACTAGGCCACTCCAAAGTCTTCATTGTTTTTCTCAAACCATTCAGAGGTGGACTTGCTGGTGTGTTTTGGATCATTGTCCTGCTGCAGAACCCAAGTGCGCTTCAGCTTTAGGTCACGAACAGATGGCCTGACATTCTCCTTCAGGATTTTTTGGTAGACAGCAGAATTCATGGTTCCATTTACCACAGCAAGTCTTCCAGGTCCTGAAGAATCAAAACAGCCCCAGACCATCACACTACCACCACCATATTTTACTGTTGGTATGATTTTCCCTTTCTGAAATGCTGCGTTACTTTTACGCCAGATGTAATGGGACACACACCTTCCAAAAAGTTCAACTTTTTTCTCGTCAGTCCACAGAGCATTTTCCCAAAATTCTTGGGGATCATCAAAATGTTTTCTGGCAAAACTGAGACGAACCTTTATGTTCTTTTTGCTCAGCAGTGGTTTTCGTCTTGGAGCTCTGGCACGCTGGCCATTTTTGCCCAGTCTCTTTCTTATGGTGGAGTCATGAACACTGACCTTAACTAAGCCAAGTGAGGTCTGCAGTTCTTTGGATGTTGTTGTGGGGTCTTTTGTGACCTCTTGGGGTCATTTTGGTCGGCCGGCCACTCCTGGGAAGGTTCACCACTGTTCCATGTTTTCGCCATTTGTGGATAATGGCTCTCACTGTGGTTCGCTGGAGTCCCAAAGCTTTAGAAATGGCTTTATAACCTTTTCCAGACTGATAGATCTCAATTGCTTTGTTTCTCATTTGTTCCTGAATTTCTTTTGATCGCAGCATGATGTCTAGCTTTTGAGGATCTTTTGGTCTACTTCACTTCGTCAGGCAGGTCCTTTTTAGGTGATTTCTTGATTGAGAGCAGGTGTGGCAGTAATCAGGCCTGGGTGTGGCTAGAGAAATTGAACTCAGCTTTCCAAAGATGTGATAAAGCAGTAAATTCATGTTTTAACGGGGGGGGAAAGAATCACTTTTTCACAGAGGGCCATGTAGGTTTAGATTTTTAGACCTTCATTTAAAAACTACATTTTGTGTTTACTTGTGTTATCTTTGTCTAATATCTAAATTTGTTTGATGATCTTAAACATTTAAATGTGACAAACATGCAAAAAAAATAAGAAATCAGGAAAGGGGCAAACACTTTTTCACACCACTGTATTCATCAACGCATTCCAAGACAGAAACGGTTTAAAAGTGTTTAATATCTCCTTTAGTTATAGGCACCACTACAAAGACAATCAAATAATAGGACAGCAACACTCACACATTATTTAACGATAAAAAATAGATTGCAACATCCTTCAGAAATAAAATAAACAGTAACTATAATTAAGGAAATCTAATTAAAACCACACAATAATTCTATCACATGAAACTGTAAGCCTCTGAAAGTTGTGCGATTCTTCTTCCCCTGTCCAACATGTGTGTGTGAAATATTACTTGACAAAACAGCTCATAATGTGCCCCTTAGTGTATCCTCAGTCAGCTGTAATACACAACACAAGGCAGACACGAGGAAGTGTTGCTATTCAGTCTTACATTTGTCTTTCACAGCAGCTAACATACTCTGGAAGAAAAAAATATAGATTAATTTATGGCTGCATAAAGTAACATTGTCTTTTCCCCAAGTGCTTCATCCCCTCTGCATGCTATAGACTGTGCAATATAAGACTCGTCTCATCACAGATTATTTCTTTAGAGGTTTCTTAGGAACCTTTAGCGCCTCTTTAAAAGAGCATTTTGAGCTTGTGGTTTTGAAAGTGTCATTTAGGCATTATTCATCTATCTATTCATTAAAAATGTTTTGTGGTTTTGTGTTTGTTAATGTTAACAAAGCTTACATCATCCAAGGCTTGTTAGGTCCAAACAGCATCAGCCCGCTTCTATTTTTAACGTGTTATACCTGTATGCTAGGCACAACTGTCACAGTACTGAATGGCAGTCGTTGTTATAATCTCTTCTGATCTCTCCCATAAGTAAACCACATCCTTTAAAAAAAAAACATTTCAGTGAACAAATGACATGCAAAGTTAGTTCACTGTTAAAATAAACTGGCCTGAACAGCACTAGTGATTCAAACTCTTCTTCGATGAGAAAAGCTGAACGTAAAGCTAAAAGTGCTGATGTATAAACGAGAGGCAGATAAATAGCAGAGTGCCTCTAATGCTAGAAAACATTTGTTAGTGATAGCAGGTGATAGAACTATTTTTAATGAACATTAACATGAGCCGGTAGATAGTGTGCGGTCAGACTAACGGAATGATGTCATCCATAACGTTAACGTCGTGACATTTTTAGCCAATTCTTTTGCACACTTCAATATTCACTACATCTGCAGTAAGTTACTATATTATGGGGGCGGAAAAATTCACTCCTACCCCTTCAACAAAGTGTTGTCTTGCTTCAGGAGCAGACATGTAACATCTCAGTTATATTCATATGTGTATAGCTGCGTGTTAAAGATTGTTTTCAAGATAAGAAAAGTTTAAACTTTTGAGACATTCTTCTAGTCTTTATACAGGCAAACTTGCTGCTCTGGAGGCAGAGGTCAAGCATTCTCCGATTCCTCTTTTTTGTCTTTTTTGCCCTCTCCCTCTCCTTCGCCCATGTCATTGACGTCACGTCGTCGTTTGCGGTTGCGAGCGCTGGCCTTGGACGCCGGCAGAGATTCCATGCCGAGGACCTTGTGGACCTGACGGAAAGCCAGCAGCCGCAGGGCATGCTGGTACCAGAGGAAACGGGAAAGAGAGAGTCAGGTTTTGGGAAGGTTAAATATCTTTAATAAATAGATTCTCACGTGCACAGTTAACGCTCTACATGAGAGGAACGTACCTGGGCGCTGGCCGTAATGTCCTCTCTGGCTTGAGGCATCATGCTCCCCAAGGCGTCTGTTGGCTCTTTCTCACAGGGGTCAGGTAAACCCGGTCCATCTTGGGGGAGCGGAAAAAAGGGTTAGAGAGGGTAAGATACAAGAAGTTAATACAGCACACATTTGCTAGAAGGCAACCAAATTTAAATTGCAGTGACATTGTAGTATAACAAGTATGTAATGCCCGTTGCTGTCTTTCTTGTTTGTCAGACCTGGAAGGAGTATGCCCGTGGAAATGCATTCCAGGACTCTGCGCATGGCCTCGCCTGGGCTGAGGGGGCCTGTAGCACTGCTGATGACCTTCTCTACTAGCAGCTCCATGGCCTGGTAGGAGAAATAAAATTAGATGCAAAAGGAAACAAGACTTACTTACTACCACCTGCATAAGGCTCCTCCTCTCTTTACAATAAAAAATAACACTACTTGATGTTTCAAAAATGTATTTTCAGAGCATTCTGCTGATGTGGACAGCAACAATTAGATTAGAGAGACATGTGGAGGACAAGAGAGGAAGAGGCATGCACAATGAGATTTTACAATTCAGGCATATATGTTGGCCTCATCCTACAAGATTATGGCTTAAATAATGTTACTAACAAACTACACAAGATAAAAGTGATCATAGTGAGAGTAAATAAATGATATACAAAGCCACTTACCCAGCTAGGCAGTTTTCCCCAGGTGGGCACCCTTTGACATAAATCTCTCAGAACTCGAATGACAATCACACAAGACTGCAGACCGTTGGCCCGAGCCTTTGGAAATGAAAAAACAAGAATTTTCTGGTTAAAGTAAAACGATTATCCCAGTTAGAACACGAGACACAAGAAACTACTCTGAATGTTGGGCCAAAGAACAGAGATGCATGAGGTTAGCCATTTTTAATTCATAATAAAAGGAGCCTGAGAGCCTAAATTTAGCAACATCTTTGAGATGAGGCTTTACCTTAGATAGTATGTTTTTACTATCATTTATATGATTTAATATGATTGACTCATGCAAAACAAGCCAGATTTGTATTATTTGCCATGAAATTCTCTGATCTATCCTCTATTGTGGGAGTACTACATGTGCCACGTGAGCCACTGTGATACTTTTACCTGGAACCATTTGGCATGACGGAGAGCAGCGAGGTATTCCATACATTTCTTCTTATTCAGGATATCCGGGGGCTCCTTCTCAACCACACCTAGTGGAGATAAGAGAAACTGAATCATGGTATTCTGAAAGCAAAACAAGAGCCAAATGACAACTTCTAGATTCTTTGGTGTCAGCTTGTTACTCTTGTTGCACAATGAAATGACAGGAAACTGCAGTCATTAAGTCTCAAATCTTTCCTTGGACCTTTTGCATCAGTTTATATCATGTGAGAAATAAAGATAATAAAGGGACAATATGAGAGAGCAAGGAATGCAATTGACCATTAAGTGAAGACTAGAGGGGGACATTGTGGGTAAATTGCTGCAAAAAAATAAAAATAAAAAATCATAAGATAACACCCAAAGTGTTACAGGCATGTGCAAAAGGAGGGAAATCCCAGGCACTCAGAGCGGAGACGTGAATTTTGATTCATTTTGCTGGACATATTTTATCCCACAACATTTACTCCTATCTCCATTTTCAACTCTTCAGACTTGCTGTTCCCATCACAACATCATGGAAGATGGCCAATGTTATTAATTTTATGCTATGTCAAGACACTCAATTATGCTCTGATGCTCCCCATTTACACCTTATGGAGAGTGTTGTGGACCTACAGATTTTATCTAGTCTCAACTTTGGTGTTTAAGATACATTAAGTCGCTAAGGACTTAAGGTGTTTTAGATATAAACTGGTGTTTAATGTTAATGTCAAAATGTTCTTCTTATAATAATGAAGTGTCATTACTCCACATCACATTTAGAATATCCACCTCAAACTGGGTGCTCTGAGTCCTTTCCATCTTTTTGCAATTTGACTTGACACAAGAGTGTGAATAAAAAGGACAAATTTAGCAAAACAGGTTCAAAATATAGCCTTCTGACGTCAGACAAACATTACAAGATGGAAATAATGTCTAAGTGTGCATGCATATGGAACAAAACAGGTTATTTTTTACAAAAATGAGTAGGCGATCATTTTACCCTCATTTTTAGGGTAACAATATGAAAATGAAAAGGCTCAGTAAGATTCTGATACAAAAAACTGCAAATGTGAAAACGTGCCTACTATTAATTGCCAGCATATCTGTGAATACTGAATATTTGTTCATCTGATGCATTTTATTGACGTGGCCCTAATTTGCAGACAGCACTGATTCAAAATAATACTCTGCAATTTCTTTGAGAAATAAATCCTCACTAGTTAAGGCTCAAGAATACAGCCTGGGACACACAAGGACACTGTTAACGTCTTGCAGAATGAGACAGTTTACATTACATGATTGCTTGTTGATGGGATGTAATTACACATGTGCTCGCATATTACAACCTGCTCCTCTGCGTCTTTCTACTTGAGCTCCCACTTGCAAAAATATAGCAAAAATCCTGTAGGGTCCCTGCAGTGTTCCTGGCTTAAGGAAGTCATGCCTGGATATTTGTGACAACATCTGAAAATTTAACAAGGTCAAATCTGTCAAACTTAATAGGACAAAGCAAGGGATGAACCTAGTGTGCAGTGCCAGTATGCAAAGTTATGCTGGTTTGAAATGCATGTGGTTGATCTGGACATTTCTGACCAATTAAAAACAAAGTTAATATCTCTTTCATCACATGGATTTGAGGACAAAATGAAGACAAATTTAAGAGACACACTGGGCACCTACAACACATAAATGACAGGTTTTTCCGCCGCATCTACTGTGGTTATTGATAGCTTAAATGAGGAAATATTTAACAAGATAACACTGGAGGATTTCCACGCTTTATCACTACATCTGTAGCACGAACACATGACAAATCAGTTTGCTTACAGGAGAATTGCATTCAAAACAAGTCAGCCACCTTTTTGAAGTCTACACTACCATACCACTTAGAATCAAAACCCATATTTATCATGTCTCCAGAGAGCAGTTCTGCCCATCTGATATGAGTACCAATTCCACTCTACATGATTAATAAACATGGATATCCAGGTTTATTTCCTGATTACTGTTCTTAGTGGTATGTATACCAGTGTGGTCTTCAGATCAGCCATTAAAATTGCCTAGGTCTGCTGATACAGAATTGGGGTCACTGATCAACAAACCCAAACAAAACAGAACAAAAAGAAATGGCCAGAGAAAACATTTCTACCATGTTTTCCAAATGGGAAATATACACAGGTATAAGAGGCGAGGGAGTGATCACACACAATGATCAGGGATCGATGAGTGCACCAGTGTCAGTCAAAATTGCTTCACTATTGATCATTGTGAGGGTTAAGATGACATTCCAGCGCCATTTAATTAGTGATAATGCCGAGTATGTTGCAGGGATGAGAGGGAAGGGAGCAATAAGTCACCGGATCTCAATATTCCTTTACAGTGTGTGTTGTCAAATTGAAACAAGCATTTCTTCTAGGAAGAGTGATTCTAAATTAGTTTATCACCATCTGACGTATTTTCACCACCATCACTGTCGTCATCCCTGTGCATTATCTGAACCCTCATAATCAACGTTTCGATCATTATTTCCTACAGGGTGATCTACGTGCGTGCTCATGAGATAAACACAGCTAGTGGCACAGAAAGGTCGGAGAGCCCGGCTTTTGGTTCCCATGTTGTGAAAAAGAAATGAGGGAATTGGGGTCTAATGTAGCTGCAAAAAAAATGGGGGAAATAAAAACATTGGGACAAATGAATGGGTGAGTAGAGTTGTTTTTTAAGGGTTAAGAAAAAATAAAATAAAATCAGCACCTCATTTTGGCTTGAATGTGGGCTTATTTAAAGTCCCACCTTACACTGTATGCAATTTAAGATCTTTTCAGCCTGAAATGTAGGCTGGCTAATGGGTGGGTGGAGTGGGGGCGAGGGGGTATACAGTGTTTTACACACAGCGCTAACATTTGGTGGGCTGGTACTGAAAGCTTTGGCTTCTCTAACCTTTCTCAGCCGCTTTTCCTCCTGCCTGCTTGTCCTTCTCAGCAGCAGGGTCCTCCCTCATCAGCGGCGAGGTGAGAGAAATGGTCACCTGCATTTTGGGCTCCTTGCTTGAAAATATCACGATGTTCGCCTCCTCGGGGTGAGCCTGCACCTCATACTGATCTTCAGAAAATGTCTGCCGGTTAAAAGGACACTTGGAATTACTCACTACAGAGGAGGAGGGGTGTAGGGGCAAAAAAAGAAAATCAAGCAAAAATGGGCCGTGTTTAGCAAGATGTCGAGATAAAACTCTAATCTGTTTAACCCTGGGTTATGCAAAATTTCTCAAAAAGGTATTGGGATTGTAGGTTCCCATTTGTAAAGTGGGGTTGTGATATAATTAACATCATTTGTCAAGTTTTGGTGAGCAATAACATGTAAGGAAGGGGAGCACTTTAAAAAGAAACGCCCCATCTCACTCTGTAGGATTCAGGTGTCATAACCAGGCAGTGACTCTAAAGATCAGTGAAAATGATAACACTCAGTGACGATGACACACTCATTACAGCTAGAGCAGGAGGAAGGAATAGTGATGAATTACAACACATCAATTTTTTTATCATTATTTTATTAGGGCCAACCTCTATGTAGTGTGCCTTAAATCTGAATGACATAAGTTTGAGAATTCATGCTTTCGATCTTTAGACTACAGCATTTCAGTCATTTGTGAACATGGAAAACTTTCTCCCAAAAGCAATAATCCTGTTGGATCAAGTAATTTCAATCCAATAAAGTAATCTCTTAGCAAATTAAATTTCTACAGTCCTTACTGCTACTGATTTTGGTTGGTTATCATCATTACATCATAGATTGTGTAGGACTACTTTCTCTCTTGTGTGGGAAAATTGTGAATGTTCAAAAATGCTAAATGAACTGCTGTATGAGAAAATCCATTAGAGGGAATGAAGTGATGTATTGATTATTCAACCATGTAGGGCTATGAACCTACTAGCACTGCCACCGCTGTTCTCTTGACAAAGAAGTTACAGTTGTTCACCTATGCTCCACAACATCTTTGAAATACCCAACATGTCTGACAAACACATAGAACTGGCAAAGGATGACTGCTTTTCCCTGATTGTTTTTGTCAGGATTCACAGAGATCCCATTCCCAGTGGATATCATAGACCTTCAACAGCGTTAATGTTATGAATTCCAAATTGACCAAATGTGTCTTCCTCAACCCCATGCACAGCACAAGGACTGAGTCCAGGCTGAGGTTTCTTACCTCCAGTTCCTTGGGCAGCTGCTTGGTGATGCTCTTCAGGAGGGAGATGGTGGGTTTCTTAGCACTCAGCAGAATCAGCTCAACATTTCGGTCTCCGCGCAAGAGCAGACCTTTGGCCAGGATGCCAACCCTCATCACCCCTTTTAGCAGCCGTCCACTGTTCTCCATGCTGTCAAGTAACATCATGAGAGGTAAAACATAAAGAGCGGAGAGCTGTTGCAGGAAATGGTGTATGGACTGCATTTCTATAGTGCTTTACAATGTTTGCCTCACATTCACCCATTCATACACACATTCACACACCGACAGCCGATGTAACCACGCAAGGCCCACTTGCTTGTCAGGAGCAATTTTGGGTTAGGGTCTTGCTCAGGGACCTTCGAAATGGAGAAGCCGGGATCGAAATGGCGAACCTTCAATCACTAGGTGATCAAACTATCACCTAAGCCACGCCGCCCTGCAGGATTTAGCACACACCGCAGCCAACCAGGCATTGATCATTCAAACAGAACAGCTGACCAGTATATCCTAAAACTAGTGAGGACGTTTAAGCACTATGGACACCGTAACACAAATAAAAGTTTGTTGACCCAATATTCCCTCCAGAAAATTTGCCAAATAATGACTATTTACCTTTTCTCGTCTGCACCTTCCGTAGCAGCAGTAGGCGTCTCCTTCTCCAGCAGGGAGTCCGACACCAATTTTAGCGCTCTCTCTGAATGAGACACAATCCTCTGAACAGCCTGCAGTTCCTCTTCCACTGGATAAATGGTTGAGTGTTTGGCCATGATGTGACGATCATCAGGGGAGTCTGGTCGACGCACACATGTCTTCAAGGAGAGGAGGAGAGTAAAATTTATGCACTTCTTTTGTTTGATAGTCCATAATGGAGAGAAAGGATTGCAATAGAGAGAGTGCAAAGTGGACGTGATTTCTATGTGTCCTCTAGAAAGAGCACGCTTTCGTCTTTTATTAATGCTGGACACAAAAATTACGTTCGCATACTGGAATACTGCGTAGAAAGAATACATTCAAGATAAACAAAATGACCGATTAGGGTGTTTACCAGTAGAGGGGGCACTGGCAATCCAGGGCGGCTCATCAGAGGTGGAGGGGCCATTCGGCGTCTCGGCTCCCCCCAGTACATCTGCTCCTCTTCCAACCTCCTCCAGTACATGTCCTCCTCATATCGCCTACAAGAGAGTGGAAGGGACATGTCCATACAGCAGAATTCATATAGATGTAACTTCATTAATCAAATCTTAAACAAAAACAGTATTCTGTTCCACTTGCAACAAGCACAGCACATTCAAACACAGGTATACTAATGTGTCGGTCAGATGAATAACTTCCCCTTCCCTAAGTTCCCAATACTTATATTACATGTATGAACGAATCTTCTTCTTCTTTAGCCTCTCAGTTTGTATTATGTCAACCAAGGAACTTCACCGCACAAATACAACTGAAGAGATGAGCAGGCATAGACGTTTGATTAAGATTATGATTTCTGTCTAACCTGATCTCCATGTGCCAGCGCTGCTCATCATCTCTCTGTCTCTTCAGTACCGCCTTCTGTTTCTGCTTCTTCAACTTGCTCTCCTGCAGCTTCCTGGCCCGGTTACTAGGTTTGATCTCCACAGGAAGCTCTGGGTTCACCTTCTTCTGCGGCGAGAGCAACAAGAGGACAAAACAATTAAATTTAGAGATAATGTAACTAGAGCGCAAGTGTGATACTGGAGTCATACTACTACACACAAAAAGTAGGCCTTTTCAAAAAAACCGATCAAGGTTTTTAATACAGCTGTCTAGCAATTACCATTAGCCTTAGTTTAAAGTGTGATTTATGAGTGATAAAAACGTTACATAAACTGTTATTGTATCAACTGTACTATGTGAAATAAGTGATCAAAAAAGTGAAAATAGGCAAGACAAATGGCTGTCTATGAAAAATGGTTCACATTTCCAAACAGATGATGGCAGTAATGTACAGTTTTGTTTTTTTTGTAGAGAAAAATAGAACAGACAGATTAAACTAGTGCATTGAGTGGTATACATTTTAAGATGGAAAAGTGAACACCATTTCATCTATATCTGGATCAGTGTGAAAAAGTAACTCACACCTACTACGAGATCACAATCTACAACTATCGTGTGTCAATAACTGTAACAATTAGACAAATTGTGTTATTGGTACACATAAATATATACTGTATATGTGCCATACTGATAAATCGCTCGGCAGATAACTAGCCTTGGATCCAGTATGATTCTTACTTTGTATTGCAGTCTATGCCTTCTTCCCTTAAGGTGCATGTCTTTAGCATTGGGATCATTGAAGCTGCACTCGCAGAGCTTGCAGTGAAACCGAATCACTTTGCCGTCATCATTGCGCACCTGCGAAGCATTCAGGAGCAAACATAATCATGCAGGTTGGTTAAGTAATTACATGAAAAGAGCACATACAGAAGAGTTTAAATTTAAATACAGTTTTGTTTTTGGATTGTTTTCTGCACCATTGCTCACGTACCTCTTCAACATAGTCATGTCCCACTGGTTGAATGTCTCCCTGAGCTCCAGCTCTGTCACTGTCTTCATCATCACTCTGAGTGTCAATCTTCTGAAGTAACTGTTGTATAGGTTCCTCCACCTTAGCTGCCACCGTCGCCACCACCACCACAGGTGCAGCCGTTGTAGCTGGAGTGCTGGCTGGCTTATTAGCTGTGAGGCAGAGGAAATATTGGATTTTCATGGGTTAAGGCTAATAACTACAGTTACATTTATCAATAACTGTATTACTGAAGAGTTCTATTAATGACTAATAATCTGTCAATTCATGTTCAGTATTCAAGGTCTTAAAATCAAAGAAATCAATGCTTGAAAATCACAAAAATTCAGTCAGTCATATTAATAGTGTGATTTATTGATGTATTGTGACTCTTCAGTTAACAAAGCAGTAACTCCACATGATACACTTCATGGAATTAGTTTAGTCCTTTGTATAGATATGGTTTATTTTCCCAGATATAATATAAAATCCTGTAGGAAGCCACTAAAGAAAAACTGCTTTGTGGGTCTTATTTTCGTAATGCAGAGCTATTCAGCTGTCAAAAGTAAAACGGAAATTAGATCGATTAAGTATCTATACAAGCCTACATGCAAAGTGTGCACTCTGAATTTGTATTGCATATAAAAATATAAATAGCATATTATCTACAGAACAAATTCACCAAACTTACAAATGGCAGTTAACTTAGAAGGAACTGGCTTCTTGGCTGGGGCCGATGTTTTAGCCATGGTGTTTACAGTTGGATGTTTAGGTACTAAAGTGGGAGTTGTTGGTGCAGTGACAGGAACAGCTGCAGTATTTGAGACTAATGAAGAAACACTGGTGGAGAGTGGAGGTTTTCCAGCTGTGGAGGTTGTAATAACTGGAGCAGAATTCACCAACACTGGCTCGGTTGAAGGTATAGGCTTGCCCAGCTTGGTGTGGAGTTTCACCACCTTTAGAAGGTTGCCAAAGTGAGACAGAAAGAGATACATCCATTTAGGGCTGTTGATACTTAATCCCACCGGAAATCTCTGGGGAAGGTTTCATTCCAAGAGTTGACAGCTTGGACGGAACATTGCATGAGAACACCACAGTAGAGTCCAGCCTGTTTTAAGCATATTGTACGTATTTTCTCAAATAACAGCTATTGCTGAAAGACAAAGAGACAAAAACTATGCTTGCCTTCTGATGTTTGGCCCCGCGGATATGAGAGGCATAGGCATCCACCCCAGTGCAGGAGACGTCACATAACTCACAACGTAGTTGGGTCTGGACCCCCCGGGGCCCATTACTGGCTCCTGTTTGTCCCCCAGACTTCAGGGCTGCCTCTTTCTTTTTGTGCTTCTGACCTTCTAGATGTTCACGGTAGGTCTGATGCAGTAAATAAAACCAGTTGGTAGATTGTTGGTAGAGTGCAATAGCTTGTAACATGTTTGCCATCCACTGAACTATTTTACTGAAGTAATTCACACATGCGTGCAGTGTGGTCAATGGTCACGCATCTTATATTTCAACTAGTTATATATTGGAATGTGCTTTTCCCCCCTGGTCATTTTACATGTGATTCTTGCCTGTAATTAACCATGCAATGAAGTTGTAATGATTTAAAAAAAAGCCTCATAAATAATATATGGTAATTGAATCATCTGCCTTTACCTGTGGGCCAGCACAGCTTATCTTGCAAATGTCACAATAATGGAGCTGAGGCTGCTTTGGTGGCCCTTTAGGCTTCTGCAGCTTGTTCTGATGAAATGTGGGCTTTTTGTAGGCATTTCCTGCAGGCGCTGTCACCATGTTGCTGCCCGAGTTACTCCAGGACGAGTTTGTCAGCTGCTTGGGGGGAGGCTGAATTGGGGTCTGCTGCTGCTGGGGCTGTGGTTGCTGGGGCTGCTGTGGTGGACGCTGGGGCTGGGAGATTGTTTGCTGTGCTGGTTGGTAATAGGAGGGGGTAGATGTGGAATTGTAGCCACTTGAATCATAACTGGAATAGCTAAGGCCTATGAGTGAGAGGAGGAGGAAGAGAGTGAGGAAAGAGTCATTAGAGAGAAAACATGCATGTAAGATATGGGTGAAATATGAACAAAAAGCATATAGACATATGCTGGTATGTTGCACATTTGCCCAGGCTGTTAATTAAAGGCTTGACAAACCAAGGATCTAAAGGTAAACCCATATTCAACTTTGAATGGTTCCAAATTGTGATAAGTTGTTTAATTATGTAGGTGCCCTTCATAGATCAGGAACATAACATCTCTATGAAGATGACATATAAAATACTGAAATTACACAACGCAGATGTGCCTTGTTCTTTTTGGACTTAATCTCTGGCATGAGAGCTACTTGATAACCTCATTAATGAACCTGCAGTCTCTCATCTTTCTTCTTCCTACATTTAAGAACTATAAATAAACACACTGCGGAGCAGTACAACCCTTTACCTTCTCTGACTACTATTACATAATGCACAATAAACTTAATCCTCACGAATCTCTATTTGACTAAGCATCTCAACATACTTCCACATCAGAACATAGGGTTTAATGTGCGAGTGGCCACATTTCTGCATCATGTGATGTAATGTCAAATCAGCCTGGGTTGAATTTTGATGAAGCACTTAGATGCGCTGCGCTGTTGAAGTTTGCCAAAGCCTAGTCGCTAGTTGAACAACTTACAGGCTTTCAATGAAAAATCTACATCACCTCCCTTCTTCCTTCTCTCACCCTTACCCGAGTAGGAGGTAGCTGAGACTGTGGAGCTAAAAGAGGAGCCAAGGGTGTAGGATGAAATAGGTGTGGGCGGCTGCTGGACACTGGTGGACACTGGATAGACATTGTACCCGGTGGATACAGAGATTGAGGGGGCCAGGGGTTTAAGGGCTGTAACCTGCCTCTGGGGAGGAGGAGGCTGACTATACACCGTTGAGGGAGCTGGACTGTAGGCACTCTTGACACCTACTGAGATAGAAAGAGGAGGGTGGGGGCAAATGGAAGAGAGAGGAATAAAAGCGTAAAAAGAGTAAAGGGAGGAAGGGCATCAGTTTGATTTGACACATACGTTGTAACCTCTGGGACTGCATGCGATATAACATACATACTGACATAACAGGTGGGATATGTAATCTTCATTTTAGCACCAGAAGAGCAGCAGACACATTCCTTTTGTATCACATGAACCTCCACACAGACCATAGTAAATAAAAAGCCTTTTGTAATGACTGGCCACATCTATCATCAAGCCACAAATAATTAGATTAGGTGAGCAATGTGAACACTAGCATAAATAATCACAGCATTGTCTCAAAAATGACGACATGTGGGAAGTATTCATTGTCTAGCATCAGATTTTGGTAACATTTGACATGTTAGACATGAACACTGACAACAATGTAATCAAATTGATTACATTCCATACAGTCAATTAAACGGAGGGCACTTTTCCCCTGTATGATTTAGATGGCTCATGAGACTAAAAATAATCTGACTTACCAGTTTGGTAGTAGTTTTCTGTGGGTGTCCTCTGCGCTGAGGCTATACTTGTCTGGTAGTACTGTTTATTGTCATAGGTAGTCACAGCAGCAGGACGCCCATAGCTGTAGTTGTCCTGTTGATGTTTTCAAATGAACTCACTAACTCAAATACCTCCAAATAAGCAGATAAATATTAAATGTATGTAAAATATATAAATGCTGATGTTGCTTATGTATTAAATAACAATTACGTTATTTTGTTGTTTTATTAAGAGAGTATTAGTTAGATCTGTTCTATTATCAATCGGTTACTATCATAACAACGTACTAACTTGTACTGTTTAAATCACATTACTGGAACAAAGAAATGTTATTACAGAACGTGAAACATTTACACTGTATATTAATTGATTAATATACAAGACATTCAAAAGCAGCAACTATAAGTGAAACAAACTGACCGTGTCTGTGTATACCTGGTACGTCTGTGGGGTGGTGGTGGGTTGTGGGGGGACCGGCGG
>OMNV01007358.1:71235-88412 GCA_900303265.1 Brotula barbata
GCGGGTCTGGTTGCCTATATGCATAATCTGGGGGGGCCTGGTGGCTCTGGTAAGCTGGGTAAGGAGCAGAAACAACAGGTCGGGCTGCCTGGACTGGAGCTGGGGAATAGGATGCAGTCACGGCATGAGCCACAGCCGGAGCCTGTTGGACGCTGTAACTGGCTGTGGAGGGGTGGGAGTAGGCTGGGGGAGGCTGAGTACTAAAGGAGGAGAGGAAGAGAACAGAATGATGCAAGTAAGTAAAATTCACTTTAAACTTTACTTTACTTTTTTACTTCATGCTCAGGGACCTTTGACATGGAGGAGCCAGGGATCGAACCAGCAACCTTCTGATCACTAGGCAACCACCCTACCACCTAAGCCACGCCGCCTCCCTTTTGGAAGAATGGATTACTTTTCTCATAAATTCCAGTCTAAAGGCACAATGCCTTCATTTAACACGCATTTGATAGACATTCGGCAGTATTAAAAACAAAACCAAACAATTACAGAAATGAGTAACCAAGTTCATACAAGCACTATTAAAAGCAAAATGTAGCTACCCCACACAAACCACTTGTCATAATCAGATCATTACTTGATTAATTGTGCAACGCTACACTGACCTACTTGTAGAGTAATCTCTTAGTTTTATTGGAATAAGCGGGTAAAACATTCATGCACAGTAGCCAAATCATCAGCACGGTTTGGGATGCACACAGACAACATTGACTGGCAGCCACATCTTGTACAGTAACTGATGCTGCCAGTGTTAGGATGAGAGAGAACATGAGAGGGCTAAAATCAAATGATACGTGAAGTTCTCAAAATAGAGACCGACCACACATGTTGTAGGAGCGATCCTCACACCAACATAATTACACTAAAAATATACCACTTTAACTAGTTCATCAACAGAAAACATACAATGTAATTCAACTGTGACGAGCATGGATAAGAATAGTGGATAAATATCAACTGAATTCCAAGATTTAATTAATGCACGTCCCCCAAAGTAATGAATTTAATGTACACATTAGTGTCAGTGTAAGATGCAATCCTGATCATATTAATCCCACCTGAATAGTTAAGACTATTTGTCCCATCCCTACAACCAACACTATTTCAAGAATTGGCTGTTAACACAAAACTCATTGCCCATGATGTGCCATGATCATATGAAGAATCAAATCCAATCATTTATGTTCACTCTGGAAAGAAGCTTCCAATATTACGAGTGGCAAATAAGTAGATACCAGAAGCAATAGAACACAATATGGGGTTATTTGACATTGTGACAAACTTTCCAAGTTTATTGAGATTTAATTAATTTTCCACAGGCAGAGTTTTCCACAATCCTCGTCTTTTTAATAATATATTGCTGTACAGTTGGCACAGGACCAAGCAGTAATGAGCGAACCCTGTTTAATTCGTGTCTACTGGCCAAAATATCACCCCTTAAGTTAAATTGACCCTGAATTATGGCGTTTGTTGGTTAAAGTGGTAAATGTTCTGCTTGAATTAATCATAAACTGACAGTCAGTGAATGCTAGCCCATCAAATGCGACCGCACTGAAGTTTACCTAATGTCAAGCATGTACTGGCCTGTAAAGCAGCTGGCTAACGTTAGCTAGTGTTCGAGGTGGTCAGAGCTAGCTAAACAGCTTCTCCGCCGCTCACCCACGCAGACTAGTCATACCAGTGACCGTGATTCAGCTGCTGACGATTCAATGCGAGACACTGGGCGTGCTGACACGAAGCTGCATCTACTGAGTTACCTGTACTGCGGACCGGCACCATGTGTGAATCCGAAATAATTGCTTGCAGCCATCTTGGCATCCCGAGTACAGCGCTGACAGCCAGCAGGAGAGACGCTGGACTGAGTTGAGCTGAACTGAGCTGATAAGATAGTTCACTCCTCCACTACAGCCCAGACTTCTTCCAAAAGACCGGAACCAGCCTAGGCTCGCGCGACCACTGTAATAAAAAATAAATAAAAAATACAGTATATTTAATTTTCACGTATCATGGCTATATCCCATGTGCAAAAATATAAATGCTCAAAATTAAAACATATTCTTCAGAAAGAAAGTCAAACAATGCATTAACTTGCTTCTCTTCAATCGAAGAGATCTCCTTGCCCAATACTGTAATCCTAACACCATAAAACAAGTTGCCCATTTTCATATTTTATGTAATCAGTTGGTTGTTACTCATATATCCAGGTCGCGCAGCACCCTTGCTGTTAAAGCGCATTGCACTCAAAATATAGCAGCGGAAATACCAGTGTGATAATATGCGTTTGGGCGAAGGCGATAAGTGACGTGAAGTGTACACTCTCGTTCCACATAAACACTCTCTTGCGGTATCCACCAGGGGCGGACTAGAGCAAAAAGGGCTCTGGTTGACTTAATGATGTTGAAAAAAATAAGGACAGAATTTTAATAGATTAGAATTTGTATTTAAGGGACAGTAACGTACGGGCCAATGGTCAGATGTGTGTTAGCAAGATGAACTCAAAAAGTGTTTGACAGATAATGACAAAAATGCTCCAATGCTCAGATGTCAATGACATAATTTCGCCACTAATCATAAAGTTTGTAACACATTTGGCCTGAAGCAGAGCCTCATGAGAAAAGGTTTAACCTATAGAACCCCTTGACGTTGACCCTAATCAATTCCATCAAGTTTCATGACAGGTGTAGTCCAAATTTACAACTCTTGATGGCAGTATAGACTCCAGATCCTCATAGTCATTTTGACTGACGTAAACAGCATGACGAGTCTACCAGGTTCGATTTCAAAATAAAGCACGTTTGTCCATCCGTCCATCCATCCATGCATGATTTATTACCTTGTACCTTGAGTATTCCCACGCAGACACAGTGAGAACATGCAAATTCCACTTAGAAAGAACCCTGGTCAGGGACCCACGACCTTGGCACTTGTTTCTAAATGCTTGTGCAAAACGAGCGACTGTTTTTGAAGGTTAATTAAGGACATTTAATAAAGACCCTTGGAGAACAGCTCGTTAATGGTTCGTTAAAAATAACATGAAGATAGTGGTTATTAGTCATTTATGTGCTAGCTTCATTTTGACTTTTTCGGTCTTTAAATTCACTCTTCGTTATGATCTTTAACAATGCGATCGTTGTTCACGCCACTGTAACGTAATACCTGTAACTAATGTGTTTTATTTTGAAATGTCTAAGCGGAAGTTGTGTTTCATCGAACACTTCCGTGGTGTGTGACCTGCACCGTCCTCCACAGACGCCCGGTAGACAGTGGTTCAGCTAAGGACAGTAACGGTGCGGAACAATCATGGTTTTCGAAGAGAAAATGATCATGAACGGAGAACCTGACGATGTACGCCAATATTTTATTCCATTTTCTTTCCTTGTTTTCCTTGGTGGTTTTAGCTAAAAAGCTCAGACGTGTCTGTCATCCCATATCACAGTCAGTTTTTGTTAGCATTAATCAGCGTTAGCATGCAGTATGTTGTCATCTATTCGCTCAGCAAAACCATAAAATCACAATATTTTGTTTTTCATTAATGTTCCACTACAGATAATTCATAAAACAAAATTAACTTAGAAGCAGTGGTCATCTTGAAAGACAGTGATGTAGTCAATTTGGTTAATTGTGTCACTTTTCAGGAGGAAGAAGAGGAGGAAGAAGAGGAGGAGATGGTGGTATGTTCACTGGAAATCCACAACAATGTTATCTGTTCTATCAATACAAGGTTTTAACTGAATGCATGAAATTGCATATTCATGTGTATTAACAGACATAAGCATCAGGAAGAGATGCAAACAATGGAGAATAGTAATATGAACAAACTAACAACTAGTAATAAATACACTAACATAAAGCAGTTTGACACAGATAATTAGACTGATAACTCTTTAAAAATATACAAATAATTTATTATTCTCACGGAATGCACCTACTTAAATTATCACACACATTCCCAAATGCTCTTCACCCACTACCCCTTCAGGACAAGAGTGTCACAGAGTATTAATTAATTGAAAGCTATGTGTTGAAATTTTAAGCCTGATAACTGTCTCTTCTGTTTTAGGATCCTATTGAAACGGTGCGACAAAAATGTGCAGAGACAGAGCACTGTGTCCACACACAGGAGAGGCTGGAGCAGTGTGAGACCAGAGTTGGCTCTCGGTCAAACACAACAGAGGATTGTACCGAGGAACTCTTCGACTTCCTCCATGCTCGGGACCACTGTGTAAGTGTAATATGATGACTCTAGGACCTTAACAGTAAAGCATAAAACACAAAGGAACCAAGACCAGGCTTAAATCCCAATTCAATTCCCAATAATTGTCTCCAAGTTTTCTTCACTTGCATCTTTTTTTTCCCATCCCACCTGGCACATGAGGTTAAGCACATGCTACATATATTTTGAACCGTTAAACTGTAATTTTCTTTCAGTCATCAGTCATCATTACTTAACCTTCTCATTAGCAATATGTAACAAAACAAGTCTATTGTTGAAAGAAACACTGCGGCCTGCAGTGATACAGTAGAAGAGAGTCAAAGTTGTTTGACTTTGACATTAATTTAAAAGTGCAATTTTGTAACATAGATTCAATAAATGTGTCTGTTCTGCATGAAACTTGTATTTTAAGGATAGTTTTTCAGGACTCATTGTGTGCTTATTTAAATGTAATTACATGGTGTCTTGACGGAAAAAGTCTGTCTAAAGCCTGAATATGAGTCCCTTTCTTATAGGTGATATTTCATTGTAGAAGTTGCAAACTCCAAAGGCGATATAAGATTTTATATCCTGTTTCTTCGTAAAACTGTAATTATGAAGAAAAAAACAAATACTTGCATATTAATGATTTCCTCTTATGTCATCTCTAGGTGGCACACAAATTGTTCCATTCTGTCAAATGAAGCCCTACCTGATTGATGCACCATTGGTCGAGTCTATTCTTCTGATGATGTATTAACATGGTTATAAAACCGTGGATCTGCTGTATGTTGTAACTTAACTGTATGCTATATCTGCTCATGCAAAGAAAGTATTATATGAAGTTGTTTGTGACAACATTGCATTAAAGTCAGCATAGGCTCGCTGAAAACCTTGTGTCATAAGTAATTATTTATTTTCTCTGTTTGATATCAAATGTTCTCGTTCATTGTTGATCAGAAGCGGCTTTGTTTTTCAACAAAAATCCACCTTTTTCTAACTTACTGTCTTAAATCGTGAAGTCAGTTCGGTAGTTTAGGTAAAGCTCAGTGCCAGACATTTACTAGAATTTTTTAATGTTATGAATCTTCAGAAAGTCATTATTGGCTATTTACTGTTTGACCAGCTGAATGTTAAACGGAATAGTAACACACATAGTCACTCTTGGCTAAATTAGCATAAGCATAAGCACTGACTGAACAAAAATATTAGAAGTGTTTTTCATGCGAACTAAAACAGGACAAGCTGTATGGATCATGGAATCATTATCATAATCTTAACTCTATACCAAAAATATCAGGATGCATTATGAGGAAATTTATATGAAATAATATATGACAATGAATTAAACATATCAAAGCTTGAACAAGTAAGGGTTACTGAAATAGATTTTAGAATATTTTCTGTTATAGCTTTTCTAGTGTTTACTTATTAGTCATTTGAATAAGCCTGAAATACCTGAAATGCTTCAACAAACTCACTGTACAGCACAATTTACTCAAAAATCATTTCAACCACCTGCACCTGTGTTGGTCAAAAAATATAATTGTTGAATGGCCTGATCCTGGCTGTATTTAGTATTGGTAATATCATTAATGCGATTGGTGAAAGTAAGATTTGCATAAAAAGTTATGCCCAGGCATTTTACAGTTAAATTGTTATCAAAAAATTATTGAAATGTTCTCAACAGGTAATGCAGCATCAGGGTCAGTTAATTATTTCTGCTTCAGTTATATAACTTCTTATATAACACTTAAACAGTTTGCACAAGTCATTTGGATGAGATTGCATAACATCCCAAGGTTTATGTCACTTTGCCCTGGTTTAGATGCAATATTTTTTTTCTTAGCTTGAAAGGTGTGTCCATAGGATTTCCAGGACAGAAAACAGGTAAGGAAAATCAGTCAATGAGTAACATATATTTTTATTATTGCCACAAGTGAGCTCTGCTGGATTTATTCATTCTAATTCTCCTGATTGCTTTAGTATATATTCTTGCCCTGGGCCCATGGCAAAGGATGTAGACAGTCTGGCTCCATGTATGCTGTTCCACATCTAGGGACGGAAACCTTTTTTATATTGCAAATTTAATCTGTATATATAATCAATTGAAACATATCCAATCCAAGAATGATCTATTTTTACTCAAATACTGTATATCTCCCTAATGGTCATATGTGAAAATGTTTTTGTTTTTCTTTCAGGTGTACCAGAGCTCCAGGTCTCTGAGGATTGGTTACTATGACGACAGCTTCACACAAAGTCTCCAAGCATGGCTCGAGCTGTCAGAAGTCAAAGCTGTTAGAACAAGCAGGACACACTGTATGCTTCAGCTTCACACACAATATGAGTTATATTGCCTATAAACCTCAGATCTCTGCTCTGTCCCGTCCCATCTCTTACACAATTCTCTACAATCTCCTTGTGTTTTTCCTATTTCTACGGTGACAGCAGAGGATGAGACAGAACTCAGGCACTATAAGGGCCATTATCAGGACCCCTGGGACAAGCTTTTCAAAGAGGTAGGAGAGAGGGAAAAAACAGAGAGGTGAAAACGAGAGCACAATTACAACAAAGAACACAATTACAACACAATAGAGCCTCAGTTAACAGTGGGAGATAAAAGCATTTTGAAACAAAAGTAGAGATGGCTCATTCAAAAATGGCTGTAAAAGTCAACCATTAGAAAAAGCAAATTAGCTGCTGAAATTTAACTAATTTAACTAATGCTTCTTTTATGAAATGCCCTTAACACACAGTCTGACTTTAATATTATGTTAAGGTTATGTGAATTTCATCATTAATTTGAAAACATTGTTAGTTCATAAGCTCTGGGGCAATGAGAGTTTTTTCTTTAAATAACATCATTCCTTTGCATTCTGCTCTTCAAATACATTCATCTAAACTATGATGATTATAACTTCCACAGTAACCAAACTCTCCCGTTTGTTTGTAAAAGTATTCCTCTTCTTTTTCTTCTTCTTGAATTAGATCTTTGTACAATGGGCTGATAAAGTCTTAATCCACCTACATTGTTGAGTGTGAAATAAGATATTTGCATGTATGCACACGTTTGCAAAGGAGCTTTTATATTTCCCAACATTACCCAATGTAATGTGTACACTGGGTAAGTGTGCCACACTGAGCCAAGGGCATTTCTGAGGTCGTAGATAAAACTTGCACTGTTGCACTGTTGCACTGGACTTTATTATCTGTATATAATAATAAATAATAAATATATATATATATATATATATATGTATATATATATAGTGTGTGTGTGTTTTAATAATCCTGATCTTGCTAGTGAATTATCAATCGCCATAATTTCCATACCTTACACGTCTTGATTCAATATGTTTTGTGCAGAAATTGCCACAGTCGCCTCCAGGGGGCGCTTCGAGGAGGACATTTATCCAGACTAGCCAATAGAAAAGCACCGATTCTCTGCGTGAGTCCCAGTCATGCGCGTCCATACAAACTGTGATCACCGCTACCACGGCGGGGGACCGGTCGGTCGGACCAGGCGACGGACAGCATCACTTGCGCCGTAGCGGACAAAGCCCCGAGACATCATGGAACACGTCAAAGACGTTCTTCAGGGGGCGGATAGAAGGATTTGGGCACTGACGGCTGCATGTGGACTGGGAGCCCTAGTCCTCCTGGTCCGGAGACTCGGCTGCCACCATGCAGCTGCGAACCGGATTATGAGAGCGAGAAAGCGGAGAGATGAGAGTAAGCATCGGGCAGAGGAGACTTTGAGACGGTACAAGGACTCGGTGAGTTACCGGAGCTTTGCCGGGTGAAGTTTAGAGAGATTCTGTCTTTGTGGACATTAAGTACAGAAGAGGAGAGGGGACAATTTTTGTCCATAAATCACAATATGTAAACTAAAAGGAATGGCTGTAGCTAGTGGAATAAAATCATCGATAAAACTCCCGCTTGACTATTAAATCCACATTCTATGCATACTTTATGAAGGGTCCCTTTATATTTTCAAACTTTCCTTTACCTTTCAGTATATAAGTTGTTTGATGTTGTCAGAGTGACATTGTGTGATTTAGTCAGACAGGAGTGCACTCAGGAAAGTTTTCTCTCCTACTCTATTTCCGTTAAACAGAATGTTGGCCGCTGACCCACGCATATGTTTGCAGGCACACCAACAACAAGGCCTCTGATTGGCTGCTTCCGATTACCCAGTCAAGTGACTGAAAATAATAATATACTGTTGAGGAAGTCCTTCATTACATTTTCTAATGGAAGTGTTTGTCTACAAATGAGATGTTTGGTGAAATAGTTTAATATGAGAGGTTACACACAAAAAAAAAATCATAAGGTCTTGACTAGAGCATGATAAATGTTTGATAGAAGTATATTGTCATTGCAATAAGTGTGTGTCTGTGTGTCTTCTAGCATCCCGATATGGACCCTAGTTCCATCCTGTCTCTTTCCCTGTCTGAGCTGACAAAGCAGCTGCAGGATGGCCTGCTGGGGCCTGAAGAGGTTTATTATTCCTATATGGAGAAGGTAACCTAATGCCTAAATCGGGCACATTTGCAAGATTCACAACAGAAACTCCACTGACCTGTTTCACTGTTCGTTGGAACTGTCATCACGCTTGTTGTTTTCTGTCTGTCCTCATTTCACAATTTAATTTGAACTAGTTTGTTGTTAACCTCACACTTAAAGGTCATTTGAATAATTATTAACTACAGATGTAACTGAGTGACAATTTAAGCAACCTTATCTCCATCAAGCTAGTGAACATCGGACAAAGGCTCCCTGAAATCACCGGCTCTATTGTAGTAATTTGTTACCAAGTTTGTTTCCTTGAGTGTATTCCATAAAACATCACACAAAGCGCACGCATTCATCCTGTGAAATACATAAATATGAAAGGCATTTTGATGGTCATGTTGTGTGTTAAGGTACAAACCTGTTGAAGAATGAAGGTGACTGTGTTTATGCTGATTCCCCCCAGGCTTTAGATTTACACAAAAAGCTGAACTGCTGCACTGGATTTCTGTGGGAGAGCGAAAACCAATTGCGAACGGTTGGCTCCAACAAAGAGGGCCTGTTGTATGGAGTTCCTGTTAGTATCAAGGACAACTATGGATACAAGGTAATTTGTGGTTCTGTAGTATGTTGGAATTATGAGACAGATGGAGACAGTTTTTTTCCCACCCTTTTTCTCCCATTGTCATTAACATCATGAGTCTCACCGTGTTTTGGAGTCCAGACATTAAACACATCAGATTAGAGATGCCTCTGCAAGCCTCTTGAATCACGTTGTTGACCGATTTGGACATGAGGATCCTCTAATGTGCCTCTGATCACACAGATTTTTGTTACCAGTTAGATATTAAAGTTGACTTATGTTCCTCTTGCTAACACACTAATTATTTTATTTACAAGAATCATGACTCGTCATGTGGGTTGGTCTCGTGGTTGGACAAGCCTGCTGAGGCAGACTGTGTGATTGTTCAAGTGCTAAAAAGACAAGGAGCTATTCCCTTTGTGAAAACCAATGTACCCCAAGGCATGTTGAAGTAAGTTCCTTTTAAGTTCTGAAGAATTAAAGCATTTCTCCATATTTTCATTCATTTATTTAAAGGTCATGCACAATCTCAATGAACGACATCTTGAACTATTTTTTCTTAAAAGAAATAAAGCATTATTATTATTTTTATTGTTACAATTTTTTTTATGAATTTGTTGCCATGAACATAAGTCCTAATTCTCATATCTGAACTGCATTTTCTTTATTCTCTCATCTCCAGTTATGATTGTGGAAACCCCATCTACGGTCAGACTCTGAACCCCCACAACCTCCTGAAGACCCCGGGAGGTTCCTCCGGAGGAGAGGGGGCACTGATTGGGGGAGGAGGCTCTCTCCTTGGCATGGGCTCTGATATTGGGGGCAGTATCCGTATTCCTGCCTCCTTTTGTGGTATCTGTGGTTTCAAGCCCACAGGTGGTAGGCTCAGGTAAGTTTAGGTTCTGCTTCAGCAATGAGAGCACGGGACCATAACGTCTCACTTACAGGACTCAGCGATGATCAGTCCATGCTTGTTTTGAGGATTCTGTTTAGACATGGAAGAATATCATTGGACATTACGCTTGTATACTCAGTCGGAAGATTTAGGATGCCTAATGTTAAGTTTAAGGGGACAGTGAACAATATTGAATCATATTGTATTGTTCACGTGTTACATTTCTTTGTGCAGTTCCCGAGGTATATCTTCTGTAACAGGAGGACAAAAGTCAGGTATGGGCTAACATCCAACGTCAATAATTCATGAGTCATTGTTGCCTTGCATTTGAGTATTTTACAAGGTGGGGTTTATTGTTAATCTTTTCTTTTTTGGCTCAGTGACATCAACTCCAGGGCCCATGGCAAAGGATGTGGACAGCCTGGCTCTGTGCATGCAGGCCCTTCTCTGTGACCACATGTTTTCCTTGGACCCGACTATTCCACCTGTGCCTTTCGATACGCAGGTGTGTCCTCCTAAAATATTGACACAAATCGTTAACCTGTATTTTTAAGTGCAAAAGCACACAAAGAAGCAAAACAACACCTACGATGACTCAGTTGTTCTGTTACTAATGCAGTTTGAGACTTGACTAGACTAGACTAGACTCTTAACAGTAACCTAAACAAAGAAGAAAGACTCCACCTTGTATCCACTAAGGAAGAGTGTGAAAATTAGTTGGTTTTGTCTTCAGGTATACCAGAGCTCCAGGCCTCTTAGGATTGGATACTATGAGAGTGACATTAACATGGAACCCTCTCCCAGCATGGCTCGGGCTGTCAGAGAGGTCAAAGCTCTGCTCGAGAAAGCAGGACACACTGTAAGACGCAACTGCACGCAACAATTTCAATTAAATGTCATCTACTGTACACACACATACACACAACACTGCTTAATACATTGTTTTGTGTGTGTCTCTTGTTATGTAGTTGGTTCCCTACAGTCCTCCAAGGCTCAAATACGCCTTCTTTGAAGAATCAGTAAAGGGTATCTTTGCTGATGGAGGTACCACCTTGCTCGACAGCCTGTGAGTTTAAACGTATTTACATTTCAGGTTTCAGAAAACCACAATCCTTTGACCTCCTTGCAACACTTTTCTGTTTGCTTATTCTATTCTATGTTGTAAAAATGTGTTAAAGCTTGGACACCTGTCGTTAAACTACTATTGCAGTGTCTCTGAAGGTGTGATTCCATTTATTTTTTTAAATGATGGTGTTTTAGGAAAGGAGGCCCCGTGGACCCCTGTCTCGCCCAACAGATTTACTCTTATCGTATACCTCATATGATCAAGAAAATCCTTGCCTTCTTCATCAATCCACTGGTGAGTTTTCTGATTTGTTTCCATAAAGAAAACCCATACCCACATGCCAGGTAAAGAAAATATCATGTTTATGGACATGGGATAAAGACTTTGACTCAGGTTGTATTTGTATTAAATGTCATTCTTTTCTCTGACAGTATCCGCGGATTGCTCGCTCTCTGCGAAATCTCTGTGGAGTAGGGTGAGAAAACTCTTCTACTAATCTCACATAGCATAAAGATGACATGTGCAACAAATGATGATACATTTTCTCCCTTTTTTTTTAGAACAATTCCAAATCTGTGGAAGCACCACGTCAGTGTTGGGGTACTGAAGAACCTTTTTAGTTAGCTGTATATAGTTAGCAAGTATTCAATTACAGCTTGCATACAAGGAAGAAATTAATACTCTGTTTTTTAATTAGGACTACACTCAGGAGACAATAGCAGAATGGGAGAGATGCAATATTGATGTCCTGCTATGCCCCATGATTGGTCCAGCTTACAACTCCCTCTACTGCGGCAAGCTTACCAGTTCAGTGAACGCGTCTGGTGCTTTTAATAAGCCAATAAAACACAAGAGAATGAAATGTATAGCAGACAGTGATGATGTTGAAATGTTATGTGATCAGTGTCACAGGAATAACAGGGTTGAGTGATTGTTTTTTAAAAGAAAGATTATAAGAACAATATTTGTCCCTGCAGCAGGATGAGGATAAAGTGCATTGCTCCACCTTATGCAAATGATTAATATTAGATTATTTGGCTGTCTAGTGTTTGCACTGCCAACAGCAACACTCATTTACCCCACACTGCTTCTCCATCTGGCTCCTCATTTGCTGGTGTTAAAGGTAGTAAGAAAGTGACAAGTGGATGGGCTTTAGTCATAGCACTTAATTGTATCGCAGTCATGTACCAGACACAGCACAGCAACACATTTGAACAGAGGTATATAGATAATATCTAATGTATTAAAGTGAATAATACAGACTGTTGTAATGAGCACATTTATCCTCCTTTTTATGCTTTTTTTCAGTTGTGCTCTCTTACACCGTCCTCTACAATCTCATCAATTTTCCTGCTGGGGTTGTTCCTGTTTCCACGGTGACAGCAGAGGATGAGGAAGAACTCAAGAACTATGAGGGATATTATCGAGACCCCTGGGACAAGCTCTTCAAGCAGGTAAAAAAGATATGTGCCAATGAAAAGTGACAGGAATTAGACCAAATGCATACAATACAATACAATATAATACAATACAATACAATACAATAGCCTCTGATATACTATTTTCTTTAAGATACTCATATGTGGTCAGTCTAGTGGGCTCAGCACAGCTTTTTCTGCTCCCCTTATTAATATTAAAATGAAAGACAAACAAGTGAAGTATGTTGGATATTTTTAATACACGTATTTTGTCTTAATGCGTACATTAACTTTGGCAACGAAAGAAAAGCACATATGTGAATGTTACCTATATACTATAATGCAAGTTTTAAAATAAATAAAAGTGGTTTTCATTTTTAAAAACTTATTGTATTAAAATCAAATCAAAACACAGGAAAAGAGAGTGCATTGCACTTCAATGTCCAGTAGGTGGCAGCATAGACTCACTAATGTAGTAGCCGAAAAAGTACAGCATTGTCATTACTTTTAAAGAGGGAACAGGACCACTCTTTTCAAACCAATATATTTTAAGCACAATTTTGTTTTCACAAAATATTTTTTTTTGCTCATGTCATATACTTAAAACCTTTTGCTTGATCATATTGTTCTAAACTTCTGCGCAATATAAAAAAATTGAAAGCGTGAGCAGTGACTCTTTCTAACGTTAATAATTCTCTCCTGGTCATAAAACAAAGCAAGTGTAGATGATGTGCTATTAATATTACAGTCATAGTCTTCAGTTTTATTACTACTTAATGACAATATGGATCCTGTAAAGTGTAGTCCGTCATTTGGTCAGTAGGTGGAAGCAGCTGCCTGACTGACTGACTGATGACTGACTGATGGATGGGTGGTGTGTCTTTGTGCAGGCTGTGGCAGGAGGCAAGGGTTTGCCCGTATCTGTCCAGTGTGTGGCTCTGCCCTGGCAGGATGAGCTGTGCCTGAATTTCATGAAGGAGGTGGAGCAGCTGGTGAAACAGAAGAGTAGGTGAAGGATGGAGCAGGAAGCGGAGGAAGCTGGTGAGGGGGGATCCTCAGCACAGAGAGGGGCTCTATTCGGCCATAAAGGTTCTTACTCATCTCTGTTTGACGGTTTTGCACAAAAAATTATGACTTTTGACAAAACTTGTTGGAAGGGTGGGAAGAAACAATTAAATTTAGCTATCAGCAGGTGGATCCAGGGATTAAATAAATAAATATAATTAAATTGTTTTCCTAATCTTTTGTAAGCAATAAGATAAAATTAATAATATAGTAGCATAATATCATTAATATGTGCATTAACACAATTATAGACTCTCAAAGCATACAATATGGTGCTAATCTAGGTCTTTTTTAGAAACTACTGACTAGTTTATTAAAATATTACTATTTTCCTAGATTTTCTTTTAACCTTCAGACTTGATTGGTCTTAGTAGAGGTATGCACTCATCTTCAAGTTACTTGATATGCTTCAGGTTTTCCCAGTGAATGTTTTATAATATTAAGCTTGAATCCATAAAATGAAACATGCCAACAGCTTGACATCAAAGTGCCCTCAGAGTTTATAATTTTCGTAAGTGCTGTGAAATATACTTTATTCACTGTGACTTGAGTGAAAAACTCATTTATTACTTTTCTCCATCTTCAGCCAGAATGTTAAAAATATCAACCTTTTACTCCGGATCATGAATACAACTGTGATTGCAATGTATTTAACGGATGAAAATGTCTCCTGTCTCTAATACTTCATTCCAAATTTTAAATCTTAAATTTAAATGTCAGTTTGAGCTAAAAATCTGAGCGAGTAATATTTGAGATTTGTCTGTATGTTTGGCGTCTTTCAAACTTTTCTAACAGCCAGTTTATACAGTCCATAAAGTTTTGTGAAGAACAGAATAGGGTACTTTTTTGTTTTGTAAGAAAAGATTATTTCTTAAAATTGTAAATAAATCACAAAAAGATAATATACACAGATATCATTAAAAATTACATTATTGAACAGTTATGTGAACATGAATTGTTCACTGGGGTTTCATTTCTAGATGTGCGAAAGACGCCAGGATGTCTGCATATCTGGTGTCGTCCCACTCCTGGTGCTACAATAATATTTTACCCAATGTAGCATGAACGGCTGCTACATTCTTTGGGAGAATTGAATTTACTTTACCATTAGGCAAAGAGGCGATGCAACAACACGTGAAAAATATAGAAACCTATGATGTCTTATCCACTCTCTTCTTGATCACAACTTATACTGTGATTACGAATAAATAAAAGCTAAATTCTGAATTAATTCTTATTTTTTCAGTAATAAAATGTCATTTCTTCAGACATTCTGCAATAACACATTCTCTGCACCTTTGTGACCTCATCGATGTTGTGATGATTTTCTGATATTTAACGTGAGTCTGACACATAACAACATCAACACATTTAACATGAACACAGAAGAAACCAGGTGAACAAGTTGGGGAGGAAATTATTCTTAATGAACTAAGTTTATAATGTGCGGTGCATCCCAGCCAATAAAAGCACAGAATATCTCTTCATCTTCTTTCTCCCTCCGCATCTCACTTTCATCACAGTGCCTTAGATGAGCGCAGATCATTTTCATTCTTTTATGAGTGATAGTTGCACTGATGCTATAACAGGAAACGGAAAAGAGATAAAGGAGACTAATGACACATGGCGTCTCCATCAACAAGGCCAGTGCAGCATGTCGTCATATTGTGATTACCCTCTGCTATTGTAAATATGTGTTTCTGTTAGGTTTACATAAATTTACATATGTTTTAAAACCCTCCTGAGATGGGAAGCCATTAGGGACAATGTTAGCATTTTCCATTACAATAACCTATGTTTCCAGTGCTGTCTCACTCAGTGGAAATGGCTGTCTGTGTGTGTGTGTGTGTGGTAGAGTAAGATACATTAGCAGGGCTGCAATTGAGAGGTTATACTTAGCATTATCTGTGGCACATAGAGAGAGAGTGTTTGGCACTTGCTGTGCGTCTCAGTCAGGGAGCGTTAAGCTTTAAGAGCCGGTGAAGAGACTCAGGTTTTCAGTGGGAACTTGACATGTTCGAAAATCCTTCAAGATCTGACACAGACACGATGACAAACGCACAAACACAGACTCGAGGTACTCAAACGGACCCATTGAGTACATTTAAAAAGTGCAGGTTCCATTTTTAATTAGGGTAGTTGAGTTTTTTACATTTACCATTTTGGACCCACGTGTATCATCGGTGCAAAAAAGAGAGGTTCAGGTAAGCTTCATTTACAGTGTGTTGCACAGTAAATTCTTAGTTGAGCCAAAGTCCAATGCCTTACAGAACAGTGAGGGACAAAAGAGAGAGAGAGAGAGCTGTTGTGTAAATAACTACCAATTATCGCTGCATCTAATCCAAAATACATTCATCATCAAGACATATGGGGGCATCCTGAAGTCATCGGCAATTTAAGAATTGGAATAATTCACCATCACTTTTGTTACTGTTAATCATTAAGTATAAAAAAGTACTGAATGCAAAAGTTAAATTTTTACACATCTGACATTGCGGCTTGTACTTTAGTGAGAGATTTGAAAACTTTGCCCCCCTGCCCCACTGCCTGGCTGTGAAAATCACTTTGCATACAGTATCAATATAAGACGATTTAAATTCCATGAAAAGTAAAGAAACAAGAAGTGTCCTTGACCGAGCGTTTACACCAGGAAATGAAATAGAAAGGGAGCTATAAGGGAAAGAGTTTGAGAAGAAAGTGCCAACGGGGCATCTGGCCAAAGATCAGCCTGTTGTGATTGCGGAGCCATCTAACAGTGTTTGCCTCATGTAACGTCTCATTGATAAGAGCAGCAAACACCTCATTTACAGGAACCTTAGGCTCTGAGATCAGGTACTTTAAAAGCCATCCAAACACATTCAGACCCTGCTTCTGTGGCAACAAATAAAACACCTTGATATCAGTCCAACTAAACTAGGATGATTCTGTCTTAATGTCCCATTTCAGGGACCGAGGAGCCCATAGTCTTTATGGTTCCACAGAATTGCAGGTAGTAATGTTTGACGCAGCGGGGCTCCTGCCTTTCAGATGATCAAAGTGACAAGTTCAGCCTTTGCAACCAAAAAGCCACTTCCAAGAGACATCAAGAAGCAGCGAGATTGGCAGCTTTTAGGTCTATGGCTCATTTCATCAGCCATTACTACCAGCAGAGGAGACGTGCTGCATGTGGGGGAGCAGAGGGAGGAGGCAGATTAACAGACAGCTGATACAGGTGTATACGTGGTGCAGGCTCCAAATTTCTTCAGAAGGGAAAGGGATGCCCAAAGTATGTCCACAGACCTCACTATGACAGGATTAACTGGGAGCTCCGTATGATTTCCTCAGATTCTGTGACTCAACAATTCAGTGATCCACATTCTATCGGCTTTAAAGCCCCTATCCAGAGTTTCAAAAGCTTACCCTTTGGACAAGGGACACTTTTTCTCCTGTGCGGTTCCGCTTCC
>OMNV01007363.1:5697-38541 GCA_900303265.1 Brotula barbata
GTAAGGAGCAGGGAGCAAGACAGACTGCAGAATATCCAGTCTAACAATTTACTGGTGCTGAAGCAAGCAGTGCCTGGATCAGAGCACAACATGGTTGAGTGTCAGCGGACTAAAACAACTAGGATGTAAAGCAGTCAGCAGCTCATTAAAATAATACTGACGGCATTCAAATCATCAGATAAGTAAAATATGTGTTCACCTGTTTGCATGTGCGATGCAGCAAACCAGATGTGGTATATGTGTTAGTGGCACTGTTTGATTTTTTTTTACCAAACGATCTGAAAAATGAGACAACAGTTTGTGATATGTGATATTGTGGCACAATGTGTGTTCCACCTGTGGTTATTTGAGATTCTCTTCTATATTACAGTTACAATATAATACATGATTGAAGTACAGAGAGATATAAATGACTGGCAGTAGCCAGGAATCCATTTGAACACCTTGATAATTCCACTATACGGTCTTGAAATACATTTCATTCATGTTTTTGAGGTGCACTGCGGGTCCTGACAGCCTGCTGCAACAAGCATGATTTGGTTCAATGCGGGGGGGAAGGGAGGCGAAGAAGGAGGGGTGGCATAGAGGATAATTCAGGAGGAGCAGAATGCGGTTCAACATTATGGCGCAATACGTAACATAGTGGATGCTGTCATTACGTTTATTTGGGAGATCATCACATCGGGTAACGTTGCACGTTCGCCTCCAAAAAAATATTCTCATTAGATTTGAGAAAAAGAGGAGCTGCCAGCAGTGCGCAGCACAGCAGCGCCTCTCCACTGCTGGCTGTGTTCTTATGTAATCTTGTAGCCTTTTTAGCTTGTTGCGCATATCACACCGCATTCCAAGCACACCGCTGTTGACGGGTCCACAAGAGACCCCAACTTGATGCACCGAGCTGTCATGTGGGATGTGAATGGTTGTTGTCGAGCTAGTTATCGGTTTCGCAGCGTTAACAAGATGGGCTCGAGTCTCGCCTTGGTGCTGGCGGATCTATTTTTACAGCAGCACCACGTCGCCTCTCCACTCAAAGCTAAACGCCGTAAACCTTGATCCGAGGAAGGAGGTTATCGGTATCTACTAACAAATAATCAAAAGAGAGCTGAGGGGATGCATTCTTTCGAACATCACGTCCAAATTGCGCAGTGGCGGTTCTAAACAAACACACAATTTCGACCATCAACTGTTGACTGCATGGACAGACACACTGGTACACACACACACAATTCACAAATGTGACAATTTAAACACAAAGTTGACCTGGTATCTTATGCAGCGTACAATGAATAGGTAACGAGCTAGCTGGTGTAGGGTTTAGAGGTAATATCTTAAAATTACTCATGTGGATTTCTATTGCAGCATTTACACGAATATGATCATAAGCATGTGATCAAGAATGTTTTTTTCCGGTGAAATTGTAGGCAAACGTCGACTATCTAGCTAGCAATGCTACTAAGGGTAACCTTAACGTTAGCAAGCCGGAACTTACCATTGTCCCGTCGAGTTTTCAGGAACCGTGTAGATTGCAAAATGTCTAAAACTAGCTTCTTATTTGGTAATACGTGTTTACAATTGATCACATCAAATATAAATCAACCGTCAATAAAATGTTAGTTCCGGGAAGCTGTAGCAGTAAGCGCCGCCGTAGCCGTTGAACTACCAGAGAATCTCAGTGCAGAGTGGACCGCTTTCCCGGCATTCACTGCTCTGTTATTTGCAATGTATCCCTCCGCGTCTTAATGCGTCCGCATAACCACCAGTGAAAACCTAATCCCCGGGCAGGTGATGGCGTTTTGACTTAATTTAATTTAATTTAATTTAATCTAATTTATTTTTAATACACATTCGTGGTACATCGATGGTAAATTTTCTACCCAAAGTCCTTGTTACTCAAGAATTGAACAGCGCAAAGATCTTTCTCTGACTCCGTCACAGATATACACTTTCCCATTGACTTAACTAATTTATAATAATAATAAGTTTTACAAAAAATATTCTACCACCGTGTGTTGTATTTTAATTATCATGTTATATTTATTATGTCATTATGTAGATTTTGATATAATAATTATGCTGACCTGATGATTACAAATTTCACATTATAATTTTCATTCATTATTAATAGAAGCCGTTGCCGAATTAAAACAACTGAAACAAAAATTATATGCAAACGATATGCTACATGTGGCAGTTTAAAAACATTCACTTCTCAACTTCAACAGTGGTCCTCAAGCTGTGGTATTTATTGTACTATTCTGGTACCGAAAGTGCACCCCTGAAATTTTATCTGTGAATGAAAACAACAGAAATATGGACTATGATTTTTTGATACATTATTCTTAAATTAAAGAGGTTTATTTTGGTTTAAGATTTATTTTGTGAAAAAAATAGCCAAAGCACTCCAGTTTCACTTTTCACGCTCATACTTGTGCTTCGAGCAAATACCGAGATGCACTTGCAAATGCAAGTGTTTTCCAGCAGAGGGAGGCATCTATCTATCTATCTATCTATCTATCTATCTATCTATCTATCTATCTATCTATCTATCTATCTATCTATCTATCTATCTATCTATCTATCCCAAGTAAGTTTAGTCCTCAGTAAACGGTTGGCGATCCGATAATGCGGGTCGTCCTCATGGTGATCACCCCGGCCACTCACAATGTCCCCAAAACCCACTTTGCGGAAGGTTACAAAACAGGAGTAAAGGGCCTCAGAGTGGCTACAGCCCTCCATGACTGAATAGAGGGTCGCAGCTCCACATGCAACCACCAGGACAGCACAGAAAAGGATGAGGGTGACGTGATACATAGATGGCCTCCGGACCCCGTTTCCCCTTCTATGATTGCTTCTTCCCCCATGTAGGTTATTTAAGGCTCTTTGTCTGTGACACCAGAATATCAGACGACCCAGAAATGTGAAACACTCCGGGGAGAGGATGAAGAGGACCGGAGTTGTCGTACAGCCGAGCAGACCATAGAACACAAGCACCACTTTTCCGGCTGTGGCGGATGGGGCTGTTGAACCCAATCCTGTGGGAAAGGGATGTGAGTCACACAATATTACCTGTTTCCCTGTAAGTGACACAGAGAGGAAACACGGGAAAGAATGCCTATCAAATATGAATGACATTACATTTATGGGTGGATTTTCCTGTTGTTGATGGTAAGTGCTAAAAAGCCAGAGATTGATGCAGGAAAAGGCCCGTGGAGAGTGCACCAAGCGGGTAGGCAGACAAGCTGGTGGGTAGTGATCCACCAAATATGGAAACTGCTTGTCTGCCACAGAGAGAGAGACAGAGGGGAGCAAAGGGGGATAGGGAAGAACAAACACACACGGAACACGAGTTATGGCCCGGGACGTGGCAAAAGTATTTTAAATTGTAAAAAAAAAATAAAAAAATTCAACCTTATTATTAAAATGCGGATCATTCAAACTGTTGTCCCTGATGTGATACCTGGTGTTTTACAAAGCACTTCTTCCCTCTTTTAGGAATGCGAAGAAACAGTTTAGGGTTATAGAGAGGACAATCGACCCATTTCATATGGATCAAACATTAATAACTGAGTATACACATAGAATAGTCTACACGTAGAATTCAATGATAGCAATCCTTACTTTTTAAACATTAAAGATTTTTATTGAACTTAAAATTCTCTTCATTCAAGATGTTGGTATCAGTTCATTCAGATTTACCCAGAATGCACCATGATACATATGTTATCTTTGGAAACTTAGGGCTTTCCATTAGAATTTGAAATTAAACTTCATGAAAATGAACCTATTGATGGCAATGGCTCAGAGCTAAAGCTAAAGCTAAAGCTAAATCAGGGAGCGATAAATTGTAGACTTTCCTTAACCACTATCCAAACAATGACTAAGATTATAATTGCTCTGGCAGCTGCTATAAAAAATGTTCCATCCCTTCCCGCAATATGTGTTTTTCCATTCATGTTCAGGATACAGGGCATTCTTTTTAGTTATGACATGGTTTCAGCAAAACATGAAATTCTTGAGGGAATTGCATTTAATGATGAGGTAAGTTTTCAGATACTCTTAAAGTTGTTCTGTAACTGTAACTGTGAACCCTTTGGAAAACATGAACAAAAACATAGAGAATAATGAATGCCATAGAACATTCTTTTATTATCTAGTTTGATATCAAAGTAGCCACAAATTTGTATTAGTCATATAGTTGTAGAAGTATTGACTGCCTGTTTTTTCGAGCAGCAAAAAAGAATTGTTGTCCTGTTTGTAACATTAAAAAACATTAACAAGCAACAAAACACAATTTAAGGCTGAAATGATAAAAGGTTTATTGAATGAAACACAAAGGAAATCCCAAAGGAAATCCCAAAGGAACGTGCTGTCGAATTTCAATAAGATTTCTTGGCTCCATGTTACGTTATGTGTTATTTACATGCAAATAAAGAATTGTGCTAGTGAGATCTTAGCAAAAAAAGCTTGAGTTTCCACACACAGAATGTGTTACAGTACATAAATCAGATCCCCGTGAAGGAGTATCAGTTACAAGCCTGTATGTGCAAACAATTGCATATACCTGAAAAAACATAGCTTAGACTCACAGAATAGCATAATATCCTGATGACAACAATGCTTAGTAGATTATTCAAGGTAAACATTAAGAGCCCCTAACAGGGAACATCACAAAGTTTACTTTTGAGAAGGAATGATCAAGCATGTTGAGTTTAAAAAAATATTTCCTACACTTGTCTTCGTCTTGTCTAGCATTCAATTTCACCCACTTGGCTACAAGAAAATGTAGAGAAAAAAGAAATGTATGATTTGGTGTGGAAAGAAACACATTTCCACCCTAGGAGAACATTATGTTTGTACTGATCAGAACCACTGTTACTGAGGACTGCATACTGCTTAAGGCTTAGTTTATTTGGTCTCTTTGGACAAGAAAACAAAACTGAATTAAAATGAGTAAATAAAGATAACCTGTGTATAATATTCTATAGTGTGACGTAAGCACTTAAGCATAATGGTTGAAGCGCCTGTGTCAGCGAATATCAGCTAATATTGGCGTGATAGTGATCTAATGGACGTGACACTTGGAAAAAATGAAATAGAGTGACTCGGACAGAGAGCTATGATTGGAATCAGTGATGAACATGAGTTTTTCTTCATGGAAGAAGTAGGTGTTGCCTTTGGTCAGTTTAGGCCAGTTGCATCTGTCAAGCATTCTCACGATATACGGCGAGGTGACTCTTGTCATAGTGGCATTTCCTCCGTGGATTTTCAGCACGCTGATTAACGTGATTTCATTCAAGGACACACTTTCTACGATCCCCATCAGAACTAAACAGGAATATAACCATAACCACAAACTGTAAACAGAGCATATTGTACCAAACATCACAAATGTTTCACAATTATGAATGGAAAAAATAACTGAAACCTAGATATCTTACTTCCATCACACAGGTCTGTTGTATTCAAGTTGGTCAAAGACGGAACCCTGGATTCTGTAAAGGGAAATAATGAAAACAACATTTTATTCACATTTACACTTTTACAGGGAGCATTGCAATACTGTAAAGTAACTGCCCCACATTAACAGTACTACAATGTCTAACCTTTAGTGGATGTGCTGTTGTATGCAGGCTTCAGCATCCCTTCACAGCACGACCACAGAGATGTGTTGTAGTAAGAGTGACCACAGCATCTGAAGCCTGTCTTGGCAGAGTAAAGCAGCTCCTCGTCCTCACTTGAGCAGCAGACAGTCTGTTGCAAAACAGTTTGAGTTCACATTTTGGTGGAGTGTGTGTTGGTTGGGAGGGACTTTAGGGACTCTCAGTTAGATGTTGACTTGCCAGTCTTAGAACTTTTCGACTGACTCAGTAAGCACTGTACAAGTTAACACGTTAAACTCCCCATTATGCAGTCGTCAACAAATTTCAATGTGAAGGAGCAGCAATGTCTGATGAATTGTACCAACTTTATGTATTTGTCAACAGACAGAAACAGAGTACTGCTCACACAACTTTTGGCTTACAGTGTGTTGGAATATAAATGCTGTGCACTGGTTGTTTCCACTAAAGACTGTGTAATGAAACTGTACAGTGCAAGCTTAAAGCACCTTTAAAAAATGTATACGTGTAATAGTAAAACCTACCAATGGGTTTGTCATGAGAATGGATCCACAGCAGTGCATATCACCTGCATCCCTGCCCAGTGCCCTTAGATTGTGAAGTGTTCCTGCGCAACACTTCATCTGTGTGTCCTTGATGCTGTAGGTCTGAACACCACAACAATGACTGTAGTCCGTTTTGGAATGTCTGGGTAGACGAACAAAGGTCAGACTATGGGACTTAATTCCAGAAATGCTGAACAGTTCAAATGACAACAAAATCAAAATTTCCATCAATTCTGGCCATTGCTCAAACTACATTCATATTCTTACTACATACAGGATCATTTGAGGGAGGCACAGCTTGGTTAGGTAGGAAGCAGACGAAAAACAAGTTCATTTGCATCCCCCATTGTTATGAGAGGCACAGTTTAAAAATGTGGGAAAGAGGAAAATTAAGGGAAAGAGGAATATTAAGGCTTGTTTGCAGTGTCTGTATACAGAGTGCAAAAGATGCTAAATCATGCAAACTTTTACGTATATAAAGATATTGCCACCCTTGTAGAGTTGAGAGTTGCCAACCTTATAGGCCGCTAGATACTCTTATCAAAATAAAAATATTTACAAAGATCATCCAAGCTGAAACTAATAATGTAAACCATAGCCAAGTATCCAATTCAAACAACCCATAATTACTGCCAAGTTCACACTTCATTACAAAATATTTATAACAGTAAATAATAATAACAGGAACAGAAATGAGGGGAAATTAATGAATGAAAGGTTAAATGTGAAAAAACGTCATCCCACATGTGGCTGCATGTGTAGGTGTTCCCAACAATGTTGATAGTAGTTAAATTGAAAGGAATTTCTTTCACCACTCCCTCATTCTTTAGCGTCTGGAGACAGAAATTCCATTCCAGCACTCAAGACACAATAATCATGTTTTCGCCAACTTTCCTCTCTAAATTGTGAAAAACATTATGTCACATCGCGGATGACACACACACCATTGTATACCAGACAGCCACGCAGCCGTCTTCATCCTGTGTCTCCTGAAATTGTAATGACATCACAGCAGTCCCGCATCCTCTCCCTGTCAGAGGCAGCAGCAGTGTGGGAGTTCCTGATTCTCCCACGACACCCACGGTAGATGTATCAGTTGCGTCTGCCAGCTGTGTGCTCGTGAGAAAGTGGTCTCTGTGTGACGCTGTTAATGTTCCTCTTGGTGCCTGTGACGTTACCCATGCTGTGGCTTGTTTTGTTAAACTTACGTGCATTCAGGCAAGTAGTTGGAATGTCCTATTATAGTTAACATGGGTGTTTCGTCACCTTATAAGGTGGATTGTTGTTGGGGTTAGTTAGGGCCACCATATTTTCTGTGTCCACCCACACAAGGATTTCTACCTACGCCCCTACAGTGGGGCGTAAATGAAAACGTGTCCTCACAAAATGAAACCAAAAGAAATCTGCAAAAAACTCGAGAAAATAATTAAGGACATTGACATTGTTAAGGACATTTGTTCGTGTGTCCCCTGCACGTTTCCGCGTAAAATCAGCCTTAAAGCAATAGACATACATGAATCGTTAAAACTCTTACCTGCCATCTTTTACAAATCACGATCGGAATTCTAGCCACATCTGTTTCAACCCCTGTGACGCTGACGGCCACCTCCACCACGTTGATCGTCGCTATCTCATATCTTTGCTTCCTCTTCCGCCCTTGGGTGTATGCGTGCGGTTGTACCTTGTACCGAAACGCTCATAACGTCATTCCGTGCGCTACAACAAAGGCCAGTTCATACTACAATATACTGCAAGACGACCATGTGAACAAACTTAAATACAGAAACATTGAATCTTTGAACAAAATTAATAACAAATTGGTCAATAACCTAGATGGCCAAGTAATCTTATTGCTTACTTATTGATCTTAACGTCATTGCATTGATGTGGCCAGGTGTACTTCCCTGAAGATCTAACCTCCCAGATTCTGCTTCCCATGGATCCCTGCACGGAAAAGAGGGATTTTTTTCAGTCATTCCCTTGTTAATTTACTTTTGCGTTTGGGTGGTATACACAGAATACACTCTCACATGTAAGGGATCTTTGGGAAAAAAATGGGGATTTCACTTAAAGTGAGACTAAATTTAGAATACCACTTACCCAAAGTCACATTTTTTTTATTAGGGATTAGATGAATGCCAGGTCAGTGTCAAGGTCATTTATAGGCCTTCACTGAGTCACTCCCCCAGTTTTTACTTTCACCTTCACCTTTTAAACTCTGAGGTAACCATATCTTAAAGTCTTACTTTAAACTGTAGAAAAAAGAAAGAAAAAAAAACGATAACATTTTAAGGGAGGAGGAGGAGGACGGTACTTTATTGATCCCGATAGGGTAATCTATTCTCTGCACTCTTACCCATCCTCAATGAGGAGCAGTGGGCAGCCAACACATGCAAACACACACAGCAGCGCATGTTTTTTTTTTCGAAAGAGAGACTCTGAATTCCGCCTCCTGATTGGCTGAGCAGACGGAAGGCATATGCGGAGTCGCGTTTCATGAATATGCGCTCACTTGCGATTTTAAAATTCCTCCCTTAGGAGAGTGCATTCATGGACATTTAGACAGAAACCACGTGAATGACGCCCGACGCAGCTGCCGAGCCCATGGAGCGGTCTTGTTTCAAAACATGACGTCGACCAGAGTTTGAGACGTAAAACCCAAATTGGAGGGAGATACCTTTTACAGCGTTCTAAAGGATGAAGACTGGGATAAAACTTTGGAGATTCCTGCATCTTTCTGTAAGTGATGTTCGCGTCACCAAAGCAGAGATGTGTTCATAGAGCTTTCAAGAAGACTCTTGAGTATTTATTTACAGTATATAATATGTCCACTTGAGGGAGCCATAAGTACACCTAGCAACTAGACAAACTGACTTGATTTAAAATGGATAACCTAACTTTCAGGTGCAGTTATCGTCAAAGAAGTTTTATTGTTCTTTGTTGCCATGAGAAAAAGTAGGCTTTCTAAAAAAAAAGACTCCTTAATCATGGTAAAGAGCCTAAAAACAGTAGTACATTTTATGCCACTTGGTCCAAAGATCGTATCAGTCAAATTTTGTGGTTGCAGTTTTTACTGTTTCATAGATTCCGACAATTGAAACCTTTCCCCTATTTTGGATTTTTGAATATCGGATGAAATGAATAATCTATGATAATAATAAAAACAATAATAATGACAATATATTGTTATTAGCATCTAATATCTGCCACCGTTCGGTACGTTTTTGATACAGCAAAGAAATGCCAGAGAAATTTCCTTCATTTAAAATATTTTAATTTATCAAAACTAATAACGTAAAGTGTGAACTTTCTTGACTGTGGACACAATCATGGAGCTATACCTGAGCCATCTTCTGGGATGTCTTCGTAGCCACACAAAACACCAACAGCTCCTAAAAAGTAGTGATGTAGTAGTAACAAATACAAACAAAACATTAACAATTGCTTTTACATGGTACTCTGTTGTACGTGAATCGTGTAACGCGGCTCAATTACTATAAGCATGTTCGTAACACCTGCCTTTTCCACTACTGGCTATGAACGTAACGATCGCCGCGGTGATTTCTTTTGTCCTGGTTGAGTCAGCTGGGAATGCTGTCTGTAGCTCAAAAAATTGGGTATCTATTGGGTATTGAAGGGTCTTTTATTTCTGGTCTATATATTATGGGGTTACTAGCCTCATTGCACTCACCGTGAGTGAATGTTTTTCTTTGAGGGAGGGCGGGGCAGACAGCACGTTGCCTGTTGGCGTTCGATTAGGCTGTCTTGCCGAGCGCAGTGGCGATGAGAATATTATTGCAGTGCGTATAGAACAAAAAGCGGCTCAATACGAATACATATTTTGTTACACCCTTAATATATATATATATATATAAATATATTCTTTTATGTAAAAGAATTCTTTCAAGCGCATGCATTTTGCCGCTGACGTCACGTTCAGAAACATGACTGCCTACGTCTTTAGTAAGTCACGTGGTCTCCTCCACAATGTCCATGGATGCGCTTGTGAATGCTAGCTGCTCGGCTAATGTAAACAGAAACCCAAAGCAGTCCCGAGCTGGATAGAAGATAACCTTAGCTGATAGGTTTTTCTACAGTGCGAATGAGTAAGTTTATGCCAAAGAAATTAACCTACAACATACTCATTGTTGTCATAGGATTTGTTCGCTTTTGCTGCGCAATTTGCCTGTACAAACACTGCTGTCACGCTAAAGTACACTGGTAGCCATTAGCTTCTTGAAATGTCGGTTGCACTTTTGAATATAAACTTTGTAGTACGAGCACGGAATGACAACGCGAACGTTACAGTGTTTAAGAAACGGCAGGAGGAAGCCATGTTGTACGAATACTCCCTTACTTGAGATACTTCGCGAGAGTTCATAAAGAGTCATGTTAGTATAACTAAGGGTTAGCCTTGTGTTAGCCAGTGCTAACCAGAGGGTAGGTCAGGTCTGCCCCTCTTGTCACCTTCAAATTACAGGTAGACTACCGTCAAGTGGTCTCCCCCCTATACATGTGTTTAGTTAGACTTCTTGGGGACTTAAATATTAGTCTAATACTAATAGTCACATTGAAGAACTACTGGCCTTGAGTTTAGCTGTCCACTTCAATGGCAATACTGAGTCTAATTATCTTATGAAGATAATAATAATATAATTACATCAACAACAAAACATATAACATGCAACTCAGCCATGTATTCTTGGGTCACTTGTAGGCCACACACTCAATTATATATATGAATGAATCAAGTCATTGATTAATCATCTTAATGGCCCTTGTTTTCTGTTTTCCTGCCCCAGCAGTGTGAACGATGATGAGCCAACGGTCAGAGAGACGTGGCATCTATCTCGACCAGTCAGAGCTTCTGTGCAAGAAAGGATGTGGTTTTTATGGCAACAGAACCTGGCATGGCCTGTGCTCAAAATGCTGGCGGGAGGATAATCAACGTGAGAAACAAAAACAGATTCAAGAAGATTGGGCATTAGCAGAAAGGTTTGTGTTCATCTTATAATGGCTGAATAATGTTATTTGTCAACAGCAAGCACTGTGTCTCTTACCCTTTGTCTGCGTGTCATCTAGGTCGTCTTGCGGCTGTTTGTCTGACTCTCAAATTGTCTCTATCTTTTCTCTGCTAGGCTTCAGAGGGAGGAACGGGAAGCTTATGCAAGCAGACAGCAAAGGGCTCGGCCCCAGCCTAATATTACATCTGTCAGCAAGCCTGAGGAAAGAAAAACCAAGGAAAAGCCCAGCAAAGTCAATACAGTCGCAAAGTTTTTCAGCCCCTCCACTAAAGCTCCATCAAAAAAAGGTGCATTATTCAACACAATCTGCCAATATGGAACTATTTAACCTATTATTTACTCAGTGTTGGTATGAACAGTATTTTTATTCAAAAAGTTGGGCTCAAATTTGTTCAGATCACGTTGGGGTGGTGCTCTGTTGCATAACGTAGGTTCCCAGTAGCTGGTCTAGCTTGGTCATGTGTTCTATTGACATAATTAGCTGTGTCCTGCAGAGGGATTTTGTAGCTAGGGATCTGGGCCCTCATTTATCAACGCTGCATTTGAACAGTCCGTAGTTGAAAATTTTAGATTAGAACTGTCAATGGAATAATATTCAGATCAAATGAGCAAACTGTAAAGAAAAAAGGATGGCTGTATAGCAATGGTATAGTTACCACATGTCTTTTTTACATTATGCTTAGTTCACTAATCGTGTTTGCAGGATGTTGTGCTTTCATAAATCCATTCAAGCATGGTTTAATAATTGCCAATTATGTTAACAACAATACAGACAAAAAGTCTTATGGAAAATAATGTAGTGATTGCTTGATTAAAGTACTTTTAACTGTCTTCCCCCAGATTCTCCTCCTTTTGAGACTCAGTCCAGCCCGAGCTCGAGCAGCTCTTCAAGCCGACAGTGTTTTGTTGACACAGACCATGCTACTCGAGAGTTCATTGACTTTCTTAAAGCTCTGAAGCCTGGCAAGGAGATCTTCAAACAGTGCCGGGCCTTCACTGAGAGCATGGTCTACAAGAGGGTGAGCCACAGATAACCTTTAATGCTGCACAATTAATCACATTTAAATCAAAATCACAGTTTTGCTCCATACAATAACTACATTGTAAGAAGCTGTGATTTAATGAAATATTTTATGGTGTGAGGGGTATTTATGCTCATCATAAAGCTGTGTCATGCTTTCATGTCATGAGGAAGTTGGTTAGTGTAAACATAAAAACATGCAAGAGGGTTAACAATGCTTTCCCTAAAGGAAAAGCTTTGATGTTTTCCCCAATTATATGCATAGTTGTGTTGAGATCACACCACATGCACACCACTTCCTCCTTTCTTTATTAGGCGTTTCGTGATTTGTCATGTGATTGTAATTTGTTTTTTGTAGGACATGGGGGCTGATGAGCTTTCAGAATGTGTGCAGGACTTTTACCAAAACATCTCAGAAAGGCTTCAGACCCAATGCAAAGGTAACTTGGTCGTGAAGCTTTTTATAAACTAGAAAGTCTTTGCATAACATTTTTACAGATTTTAATACATTTAGCCTGTGTATTGTGTGCGTTTTTTCCTGTAGGTTCTTCAGATCATGTGGAAAGTGTTATGGATGAAGTAGAGAAGTACACAATGACTCGTCTGTATAAGGAAGTCTTTTGTCCCGAGACTACAGATGATGAGAAGAATGATCTGGCCATTCAGAAGAGAATCAGGTTGGAGCATTAGTGATGTGTTGGTCGCGAACGAGTGGGCTCTATGAGCCGGCTCCACTAAGTGAACAATGGGAGCCAGCTGTTTTTACACTAATTGGCATTTAAGTCGTGAAACTTGCATTTACAGTGACTTTATGAGTGTAGTTGTGGAGCATGGTGTGAAAATTGTGTTGCATTTTGCTGTCATATATGCTCGTAATCTCTCAACTCCTCTGTTGTATAGCTCCACACACAGAGCTCAGTGGACGTTAATTACAACAGAAACTGGATGTTTCAGATTGCAACTGAGATATATATGGGCATTTTTCTAAAAAGATGGAGGTGAATGGTTAGAGCCAGACGTGGCAGCACATCTGACAGCGTGCCAGCATAAAATAAAACAACTCAAGACTGCCTTCAGAAAAGCCCTTTTTATCTGCATACAGAGGGAAGTCGTGCAATCCAATCCTAGGAAGCCCCGTTCACATAAGACGTAAGGTGCGCTGTGCTTCGCTCTGAAAACCATTTGTGTGTACAGCTTACTTCACGCAAAGCAGTACGCTTCGCAGAGATCTGCGCCCGCCACGTCACAGAGCGCAGCGCCCAAAGTTCAATTTGGTTTAACTTTCACCACTGTGCTTGATATTGGGCTATACAAATAAACTTGACTTGAATTAATATAAGTAAACTGCACCTCGACTGGGGTGTGGAATATTATATTTTGCTGCATTTACACGTAACTGGTGGCCTGGGACACAAAGTGCAGTGATTGTACAGAGATGAGCGTTAAATTCTGTGCCTGGTCCAAGCCCAAGGTGTACCACTAGAAATGATGTTCAAATCTGCCCTGGTGTGAAAAGTTGCGTTTAGATTGAGATCCAGATTGTGTCCTGTTCCAGAGCCTTGCACTGGGTCACCATTGAGATGCTGTGTGCTCCTGTGGATGAGGAGATTCCTGATGTGTTGGAAAGCGTAGTCCAAGCAATCACAGGTGAGTCTCGCACTGGAAACATTTTCAGAGCATCAGATGTAGTTAGTATTTCAGGTTAAGAGTTTGACTTCTCCAATCCTTACATGATTCCAGATGTGATTGAAATGGATTCAAAGCATGTGCCCAAAGACAAGTTGGCATGCATCACTCGTTGCAGCAAGCATATCTTCAGTGCTATTAAAGCCACCAAGAGAGAGGCAGCATCAGCGGATGACTTCCTCCCCACACTCATCTACATTGTACTGAAAGCAAACCCTCCGCGACTGCAGTCCAATATCCAGTACATCACCCGCTTCTGCAACCCCAGCAGACTCATGACAGGAGAGGATGGGTACTACTTCACAAACCTGGTGAGGAAATGGTTAAATGTGCATTCATGCAGTCAGGTGTCAGGATCCATTTTTTAAATGAGAGAATTCTTCCAAGAGAAAAGTCTTACAAACAGCAGTGCTACCAATTAAACAGTCACTGTAGCAGCAGCGAGACATGTTACACTTTGAGGCAGGATCATTCATTGCATGGGTGGCACATGAAATGAATGAAGAAAGGTTCATTGCACAGGAGGCCCCCCATATATGTACAGCTTTGTTTTATGTAGAGTTATAACCCCTGATGGAAAAGGCCATGGCTATAAAATGGTCCTTATGAGGGAATGCGTAATTGACATATAAACTAGAATTTCAAATGTTAAAAAAATCACAAATTTGTTGGTACAGTACCATAAAATTTATTGTAGAATTTTGACTTAACATGCACATGAAATTCTGGGGAGAAATGATAACTGTGTTTGATGCCAAGTGACAGAATCAAGTTAAATTTTGCAAGATTTATGCAGGTCAAGTCCAAGTGCCAGTGACAGACACAAATGCAAGTCTAACAGAGTAGAGAGGGATTTTCCTTGTTTTGCCTGACCCCTGAAATCATTCCCTTTAGTGCTGTGCAGTGGCTTTCATTGAGAAGCTGGATGGACAATCTCTAAACCTGAGTTCTGAGGACTTTGAGCTCTACATGTCTGGTAAGGCATCTCCCCAATGGCCACAGGCCTCTGCAGCATCATCCACTTCCTCTTCCTCAGGCAGTACAGCACTCACTCAGGTCCACAAACGGCTGGACCTGCTAACAGGGCTCGGAGTAAGGCAAGAGCGAGTCATGGAGGAAGCGCGACAACTGGAGAACGACCTCATCGACTGGACAGACGAAGTACAGCATAATGTGCAGAGTGTTTTAGAAAGTTTTCCACCAGAGACACAAACTCCTACCCAGACCGAGGCCTCTGGGACTTCTGCAGTGTCATCAGCAATTGACTCTGATAATGTTGAGAATGACCTCCTGCCACCTCCACTTCAACCACAGCTGTTTGCTGGTTGATGTGAAGAGCACAGCATCAAAACCCCCTTTGGATGCTTTACTCCACCCTCCCCCTTCACACCACTTTTGAACTGGTCTGGTCGGTATGCACATACACCTCTAACACCCAATTCCACTCCAAAAATCACTGTTCACCATGTATATGTTGTTCAAGTCCAGATTGTCACAGTAGAACAGAGGTCACAGAGCTGCAGTGAACAGCAATGAACTAGAGAACTAAACAGAAGGTGCTTCGTCATGTAATTTGAAGAAATATTTTTAAGCAATAGTCAGGAGTTGGAAACATTCTGTCATCCCTCCTGCCTGCCTCTCCCCCAGGTTCTGCTTCTTCAACTCAACTACTTGCCAACCAAAATTCATATTGTCCGTATTCTGAAAAATTATTTGACATATCTATGAAGTGAGAAACATATCATGTGACTGCTTAGTTTATGGCTGAAAACTTCACTCCTTTAGATATCATAAATACAGTTTTAAAATGTTTTTATGTAACATCAACAAGCAATGAAATTCTAAAATGAATCAAACCTTTTTTCTATTTTCAAAATCACAGCCTTTTTAATGCATCACAATGAAATGCAAAACACGAACATGTGAAAGAGCAAGAAACATTTTACAGCTCTTTATGGGGCCTAACAGTTGTCAGGTGTCAGTTTCTACAGATTTAAGATCTGTTGTAGCATCTGTGAAAATGTTCTGCTTCCATTACGCTCTCAGTGCACAGCAATGTCCTCACACACCTCATGAAAATATCCGCACCATTCCCAGGCTGTGTGGGAGAGTAAATTCCTTCAGTATGTTTATCTTTTTGGTTGTGACTCCCCCAACACAAAATAGCAGTGGCCTAAAACCTCCATCTGTATCAAAACTTGTTTTGAGCTTGACATGACATGAAATATCTCTGGACAGGAAATGTCAAACACCATTAGAGTAACAATCTGTTTGGCAAAGCAATGAGGAAACATGAAATATCAGAAAACATTTCACTTAGTCTGCATGTTTGCATGCACGTTAAAACTCCTGTAACATTGGCACAAGACTGTCTTTTTTTCATTCATAATGAAGAATACAATATATTTTCCCTGTACTTATTTTGAATTCTAGTAATAGATTTTTATTTGGGCCAACTGTCACTCCAAATATAATTAGTAGTTGTATAAAAACAACTGACTAGCATAATATCTGGCCATAACATTGAGATAGTAACTTGTTCCAGCTATCCCTTTGGTCCAGACCATAGTAAAAATGTCGTGCAAAGAACTAAACAGGTCATCAGACATTGCTGATCATTAGTGTGCATTTTAGAAAATGTTTGGTTGGTGTACTCCAAACACAACGTGAAATCGTCACAGTACGGACAAATAATCCGAAGATTCAGTGCATGTAATCGTAGTGACTGAAGTAACCCCTGAACTAGTGAATTCTACTCAATTTACTGTTAAGTTCCAATGTCCTGCATAGAATTGTGCGCGAGTGTGCATGTGATCACTTGCGTGGACACATTAAGTAAATGTCCATAAAGCAGAGAGATTTCTTGCTGTGTGTGAATGTTGTAGTCTTATTTGAGACGGCTCACACCAGTCATAAACTGGATGTAAGATTTTATTTTTCTATGGAGTGGCAGGTATGAATTCTTCTGGATGCAAAAGTAGGCGTTTTTCCTGTAATATTTACAGCAGTACTCATGTTACGGAAGATTATTAGAGGACGTGTTACATGTTACCAATCATAATGTTATGATAATTTACCATCTCAGCAGAATCACAGGCCTCTCTCAGTAATATGATGGCTGGGCCTCAAGTAACGTTAGTCGATTATTTGCTCGGTGTTCCAAATGATTTTTTTATCCACAAAACAAAATTGATAACCAATAAAGATGTCACAAATAATAGGGGGCTCCAGGATTTTTGTACAGCCTGGAGCTTCCAAGAGCTTCCAAACAGGGCCAAAGAGCTCTTTATCCTAGCAAAGAGGCGCTATGAAAAGACATAATGTTGATTGTCTTAATTTTAATTCGATTTGGATTCAAGTACCAACCCAATGAATAGGTATTTGAATAATCAGTGGCCATCCCTGAATAATAATATTTGATGTTTAATTGGCTCTAAAAACAAAATGAATATCACTCGTAAGGCTGACGGCATTATTAAATGCAGAAGAATCCTCATAAACATTTATGTTTATTTTAAGCACTTGACTATGATGATCTTAATTCAGAAGATAGTTGAATGAAGGAAGTAGACGCCATACTTGAGTGCGTGGGTGAGAATGTTGCAAGATGAGAAGGAGGTGCTTTCCTTTTTATTGCTTTACAGATTATCTTTTTATTCATAATTCTGTGGTCTGTGTGTATTTGCTGTCCTATTATAGTTTAAAAATTATTGTAATGCAAACTTAAATCAACAGATTGAATAAATTAATATTGCACTGTATGCAGAAGCCATTTATTAGGTATTTAAAGTTTAAATCCTTTGTAACCTTGTTGGTTTGTTATTGCACCACGGGGGAGAAAGTAACTCAATACTGTCTTTTATTTTAAATGTAACTTATTTGGGGCGACATTGGTTTATTTCCTTCCATGCGTGTATGATAATAAATAATAAAGACTGTGCAATGAACGGATGTGATTTCAGTCCCAGTTTATATAATTTCACAAATCCACCTATACACAAGTGAGTGCACTGGTGGCACCCACCATTGCTGAGACCCGAGGGGTGTGTAGTGTCTATGGGTAAGAATCTGGCTTCATCCAACAAACGCCATCTGACTCAGTTAGGAGTTTCCAAGCAGTAACAGTGAACACAAGAACATAGGAACTGGGTCATTATAAAGAGAGAGGAGAAAAGATAGAAGATAAATTAGTGAGGCTTTAATTTTACATGTATATACATTTTCCGTTGAATACTTTATGAAACGATGTTAAATGTGTAAAGGCAACATAATTTAAGGACTTTTAGTGTTTGGAATCTTGCCCATTTGAGTCAGCATTTCAGAAAATTAATTTCACAATACTATCTGATGAAAGCTGGAAAGATTACTGGAAACTCATGGATTTATTTAAATCTTCTAAGAACATCTGGTCCATTTGATTAGCAACACAAAGAGAAACTGATGAATTTAATCTACAAATAAGTTTATACAGTTTCAAAACGTCCTCATGCATTCTCACAGAGACTTGTAAGTTTTCCTTATCGTGTGCATTTATTGGGGTGCACCATTTTCAATTTTTGTCACTTTGTCCGATGAGATACAGTAATTGAATGCATAAAAATAAATTATTTTTATTTAAGATACATATGTGTATGTTTTATTTCTACTTGTGTTATTTGTATCCAATTTATGCTTTTGTTATAGTTTTGTTTAACAATGTATCCATTACATTACATTACGTAACTGTCGGGAGGTGGCGGATGCTGAATATATTATAATAGCCTCAACGTCTATATAGAACTCAATCATTATGAAAAGAAATTGCATATTGTGCGTGTTGTTTATGAGTAATAATACTCGGAACGGATAGAGAAGATGTGGTTTTGTTTTTGCTCAACACAGGATTTATGTGAAACCCCAGAGATGTCATTTACTTTCACTTCCCTGTTTCGAAGAAATAAAAGATTTTTTTTTTTTTTTTCTCAAAAAAGGAACGGTGACCATGGACGCAGTTATTTCTCTCCTGGGTGAGTTTTAAATTTTTAATTTTTCTGGGCCTGTTTTTTGATATTATCTACATCAGTTTGGTTTACCACCTTTCTACGTGGCATGGTTGCGTAGTGGTGAGCACTGTTGCCTTACAGCAAGAAGGTTGTGGTTTTGAACACCTTTCTGTGTGGACTTTGTATGTTCTCCTCGTGTCTGTGCGGGTTCCCACTGGATGCTCCGGTTTCCCCAACCCACAAAAACGTGCGCTAGGTTAATCTCTCCTGCCGTTGCCCCTGACCAAGGCAAAGGTGGAAGATCGGCGCTGTTGTGTGTGTGTGTGTGTGTGTGTGTGTTTGCATGTGTCGGCTGCCCACTGCTTCTCACTGAGGATGGGTGAGAATACAGAGAACTAATTTCCCTATGGGGATCAATAAAGTACCATTCTTTCTCTCTCTCTTTCAGTTGTTCTGACACTACCACAGTTGGTTTTCCTTGTTGGTACGTAACAAATAATAGAGTTCAACATTTGTAAACTGGAATCTTTAAAGTTCTCCTGGGGTGATCCTTGTACGTGTGCTTGTCTTTGTAGGTCCACCTCTGGCTGATTTCCCCGCTGTTCTTAGGCTGGTGTCAGGAGATTCAAGGGTCTTTTCTGGAGAGAGGGTCCTCCTAAAATGCAGCATTCCGGAGGACCCAGGAGCCACCTGGCAGTACCTATGGTTCAGGGGAAAGGAGCAGCTCCCACATACTGAAGAGAACATGACCTTGTGGAATACCAAGCCCCAACAGAGCGGGAAGTTTTACTGCCAGGGAATGAGGAAAACAATCGTAGGACCCATACATACCCTCAAAAGCCTGCCAGTGGAGATAAACATAGACGGTGAGCTCTGCCTGTCCACCAGGACCTCCTCTTCCTCATGACTTCTAATTCTGTTGCTCTTGTTAATACACCAGAACTCTGAAAAGGGGCGAGCTTCTCTTGGGTGATGGATTAATCTATCTGATCCATATCCAATGAAAAAAGGAAAAATAATGAAGTTAAAACGAGTAAAAGGACCACCATCTCTGAAATGGAATCAGTAAAATCATAAATGGCCATGGTATAGAGGGTCGTCCTCCAACCATAGGTCGAAGTGTCCTTGAGCGAGACACTGAACCCCAAGTTGCTCCCCGGGCGCTTACAGCGGCCCTCTGCATCCTCTATGGATGGGTTAAATGCAGTAGACAAGTTTTATTTCTGTATGTAAAATACAGAATATGACCAAATAAAAGTGAAAGTCCTCGATTCTTCTTCGTCCCTATCATCTTCTTCCATCTATGACGATGATATTTGATTTATTCTATGATGATTATGATGATGATATACTCTATATCTTATCATCATCATCATCATCATCATCATCATCATCATATATTTTGAACACTGCTCTCCCTGTCACAATAGGTCTTGTATATCAGTACATAAACTTGATTGGAATCTGCAAATTCAAAATAGAGACTCTGCACTCTGATGGCTATTTCTCTGTACATCTGTACATAAAGCATATGTATCCTTCTTCATCTCTGTTTACGTGTTTTATCAACGCAGAGGGGCACAATATTAAATCAAGAATGAGTCATTCTTACAGCTGATTAGACGACTGACCCCATCTCCCATTATCAAAGTCCAGTATGATTGTCTGAGTTGTCAACAGATTGTTTACTTCGAAATAGCTTTCTCCAAGTTGAGGGCTATGTGGACCCCTGGTGTTCCGTTGCGATATTGCAAGCGCTCCAACAACTGTGACGACCTCAGTGCTGTTGCTTATATGCCAGGAGCAGTTAAAATATTTTATTATTTTTATATGTTAAGTTTTTATATTTCATTTCTTGTTTGAGAATCATGAATCCCATCTAAAGTGAAGTTCTGGGTGGGCTGTCACTGTCAGGATGAATTTGCAGAGATTGAGGCAAACTTATCCCCCTCTGAAATGGTTTCCACGTTGCTTTTGAGTCAGGAAGGTTGTCTGTGGGCCAAAGTAAGTTGAAAACCCCAGCTGTAAAGGAATAGGGTGTGTCCTGTTGTGAGAGCGTGACACAGTGCCAAAGTTTTGTGCCCATCAACTCATGGAAAATTACAGACTGATTAACTGCCATCAGATTGTGGATTCTCAAAAAAGTAAAATGTAAATAGAAAAACCAAAAGTAAGTTTAAAAAATACATTTGAACAGAAAATTTCAAAAGAAAAAAAAATGTGGTTTTGTGTGTGCTTATGTGTGTGTTTAGGAATACTAGAATGACACAGTTTTGCCAGTGTTGATGTAAACTGTCAAACATTTTTCTATGATGACCATAATATTCTGCTCTCGTCCTGTAGGAGGATGGGCTATCCTCCAAGTCACACCACAGCCTAGCTTTGTTGGAGAGACCTTGAATGTGATGTGTCGTATCCGAGACGACCCCCAACCTCAGGAGGTTTTTCTATACAAGGATGGTGTTGAAATAATGAAGATAAAGGGCATCAACCCACAGTTCCAACTTAAAAACGTGACTCTGGGGGAACAGGGATTGTATTCTTGTAGGTCGACCTGGAATAAACAAATACGTTCACACTCTGTCATTTCAGTGGCCACCCCAGTGTACATTTCAGGTAAGACTGTGTTCTGGATTTCATCACGAGCAATCCTTTCAGTCTACGCTAATGTTTTTCACTCAATTTTCTATTCTGCCGCTTTATTCCAGAGTTAATGACAAAGCCAATTTTAGCAATCCTCACTGATGACCTCTATGTACCAGTAACTAAGATGAGGATCACCTGCCACCTCCAGTACAACGTCCGCGCTCCAGCCCCTCCGATACACTACTATTTCTACAAAAACAACAAACGACTGGCAACAGCATCTTCTGACAACACTATGCTGGTCAATCTATCTACAGGGCAGTACTACTGTAAGGCCAGGGTGCCTCAGTTGGGCCTGTTGAGGTTGAGTGACACCATAGATTTTGACCAGAGTGGATCCTCTTAAAACTTATCAGAAAGCTTTGAAGCATGACCCTAATTTTTGACTTTGAAAAGTTTCTCATAAAGTGGGCACCTATACTATTCCTCTCTAGCCACACGTCCATATATGACTTTTTGGAGTGTCACTAAAGAGTAATTGGTCTTGGACTTAACTAAAAGTTATCTTTATCTTCTATAAACAAAACTTTTGTCAGTAAAGGATCATCTTTGGGACACTTCTGTTTTATACGCACCAAAATCCACATCTGAACTGTCAAAATATACTTTCACTCTCTGTTGTATAATGTTTATCTCCGAAATTATCTGACATTTAATCATGCAGGGCCACCATGCTTCCATTACAAGCTTTTAATACATATGAATGATGTAATTTTCATTTGACAGTTTTCAAGTGTCAACATCAAATTAAATCACTGTAATGATCCTTGTGTTCTACCTTATTTGCACAGTTTACACATTTTTATGTGACAATATATATTATATTTATTAATTACTTTGCATTTCATTTTACTAGATTAACACTAGTTTTACCAGATTAAAGATGTTTCGCTCTGTCCCATCGCACCATGTTAGAGAGATGTGGAACAGGAATAAAAATAATAATACAGTTATATAGGATATTCTGAGCATACTTACTAAGAATTACATCAAAACTCTGTATTCTTTCATATCTGCAACACATTAGTCACTAAGTTTACATGCACTCAATATTCCCATTACTTGTGTGTACTGCAAATTTGTAAAAAAACTGTGTAAAACATATACATGGATGGAATTAATAGGATTCAATGTTTCATCTGGTAGCACCTGAAGAGCCCCCTGATGGTGCAACAGATAATTCTGGAAATTACTGCTGAGAACAGGTAAAATCTGAATCTAAAACATGGAGCGGTGATTCCCCTAGTGGTGAATGTAAGTAGTTTTGTACGGTATGTATTGTACGTATTGTATTTCAGGAAATTCTACTTTTTGTTACTGCAAATTGAATGATCTGCTGTTGCATCTCTGGAAAAAAGTTCTGCTTCCATTACATCCCCTGTGCAGTTCGCCTTTGAGTCCAACCACATCATCAAATATTTCCTGAAAATGTTTTTTTCTCTTATAATTAAGAGAAAGAGATAAAAAGCCGGAACAACTGTTGTTGCAACAACAAAATAGGACAGAATTGCATTATTTGTCATGCTTTAATCCCAGTAGCAGGTAGTAGTCTTTGTTAAACGACTTTAACACACGCACACATGCACACACGCACACACACACATACACACACACACACACACACTCTCTCGATTTTGTCTTTTAAAAAGGAAGTAATATTGCCAATATTTCTTGTTTGATTTCTATTTTCACATCTTTGCACAATTCCAATTATTTACCTCTACGTTCTGCTAAGGCATCAAGGCATTCTGTCATTGATTCTCATTGATTATTTTATCACTTTGTAAAACCCATGGTTGTCTATGTTTTCATGTCCTTTGTACAAACATTTGTCCACATAAACCTGTTTAAAAGGGACAAGTCATTAGAATGACCCACCGTGCAATTACAAAAAGTACAATTTCACCCATTGAATTGGTCTGTTAGTCACATACTGTGAAACCGTCAGAGATTTAAATCATACTGTGTTTTGGGTTAACAAAAGCCTCCAATGTTGTGTTTTAATTTTGCTGGTGTGAAGCCCTTTTACTCACATCCAGACAACAGATTTGACCTTGAATAACAACAATATGTTCTCTTTTGAAAAGGCTGACAAACACCCAATAACTGGGTTTTCCTGTTCCCTTCTTAGCTTTAATGGTTTGAAGTGTGAGGGTACATAGTAAGTTATAAATATGATTGGGATACTGCCAGTTTCTAAAGTCTAGTAACATAGTACAATTATAGCAGTTCAGCAGGAGTGAATACAGTGTTCGACCTTTTCATAGATCAGGTCGAGTTCGAAGAGTCCATGAATGAGGAGATGATCAGGCTTTGTCTGGGTAGAGTAGGAATCCAGAGAAGATGCTGTCATCCTCACTGCTGGCATATGCCCCATTCCAGTCTCTGAATGTCTCCATCCACACCTGGTCACCCAACGCCAGTCTGAGTACCACCAGGGTGGATGCCTGGTCAATATCTTGGCCGTACAGGGAGTCCCGTGTCCTTACACGCCTTGACCCGTTCACTACAAGAGTGGCACGTAGCGGCTGATTCCGTACAGTGATGTGGAAGGAGAAGACGTATACTCCACCGTAAACACATGTGAAGCTGTTGGACGTCAGGTTGAAGTGGTTCTCTTCGTTGTAGAATACCTTGTCAAATCGGATGGGGAAGCCGGAGGGCGGGAATGATTTACGGGGAGAGATGCCGACACTGAAGGCCGAGCGTGGCTGTGCAACCCCTGATCCCTTGGCTCCTTTAAACCCACGAAAGCCACGATCTCCTCTCATCCCAGAGTAACCTCTGTCCCCCTTTGGTCCTGGCATCCCTCTCATGCCTTGTACCCCTTGCGGCCCTCGTACCCCTGGTTCCCCCTGTGGCCCAGGAGTTCCTGGATCACCACGGACACCTACAGGACCCGGAGAACCATGTTTGCCGTTCATTCCAGGAATACCCATTCCCCCTGTGATACCAGGAGGCCCCGGTTCCCCTCTGTCACCTTTCTGTCCTCTCTCCCCGAGTATGCCACATTCCCCTCTATCTCCCTTATCTCCTTTTACACCTTGCTCCCCGGCCACTCCCGGAGTTCCAATTGGCCCTTCTTGTCCAGGTTCTCCTTTCTCACCCGTTGTCCCATTCTGGCCATGTTCACCTTTTTCTCCACCAAAACCTTTGACACCTTGAACACCAATTGCACCTTTCTCACCTTTGGAGCCAACATCACCTGCAGAAAAACAGAACGTGGATCAGAATTTCTGGTAGTCTGGCAGCAAAATAACAGAATAGAAGAACCACCTGCACAGGAGACACCGTCTCTGCACCTTTCTGTCCTGGTTTCCCGGGAATTCCTGGTGTCCCAGTCATGCCACTGTTTCCTCTGTCACCTTTATCTCCTAATAATCAATATAATACCATTATTCAATGACAATGTCGAGCAGCAACATAATTTACATATAAACATGTTATAAAAAATATCACTAAAAATGTAAATGATAGTAAATAATGTTATTATTCAATCAGAACATGCAATAAGACAGGGAATCAATAATAATGTCAATTCTCACTCATTGAGGAATGTTAAGAACTGGTAATATGCATGCAATTAATTTCTGATTTAAATGAATAATTAGAAAAGATTTTCTATTTAATGAAATGTTGGTTTACATTACAAAAGGAAAAACTGATATTAAGCTTACCCTTATTTCCTTTTAACCCCGTAAGACCACTCAGACCCTGTGGTCCAGGTAAGCCAGTGGGTCCTGGTAGACCCTTTTCACCTGGTGCCCCTGAATAAACAAAATTAAAAGGGAGTTCTGACAACTAACCAATGAATTCTGTCTTTGTTGCCCTCTATCAGTTCTCATTTGTATACCTGCCAAGCCTCTGTCTCCTTTTTGCCCCCGGGGGCCTCTCTCAGGTGGACAGCACTCACAGAAGTTGAAGTAACACTCATTGTAGTCCAAGGTGTAGTTCTCATGGCCAGCACCAGGAGGCTCAGTGTTGTGAGCCGAGTGCTCAGGGAACACATGAGTTGGGAAGGTGGTCCGCTCTGTGATGGGCTGCGGGTGGGCCAACACAGGGTTTGTGTTTGGCACTACCTTGACAGTCTTGGGCATGCTAGTGGTCAGAAGGCTGTGCATGGTGAGCTGTGAGACGGGCTTCTTGGTGTACTGGTATTTAGGCTTCTGGGTCGTCTTAGCCTCAGTGTGGAACACCAGAGTGATGGCAACCAACAAGGTTACAGCCATAAAGGACAACTGACAGCAGACAAACCTCATGGTTGACTGGAATCTGACAGCAGATGAGTCTATAGAGGATGAACAGTCATCTGTATCAGTGTCATTTTCCTCCGACGCAAGACATTTTTTAACAGGGGCTGCACAAAATCTTTGCAGTTGAAGGGTGGAGTGTGTATGTGCGTGCGTGTGTGTCATGGGAACAGTGTTGGTGGCTACGAAGGACCTGACATACAGATTTATTTCCGAGTTGGGTATGAGCGCGATGGACAGAAAATTGATACAACAACATGGTGTTACTTCACTCAGCTGTTACCAACAGTTCAACATTGACCGGTTTACATTTTGGCTAAATTGTCTTATTAGAACATGATGTCACTGCAAATGTTGCCTCTCTTTAAAGGTCAAGCATGTGGTCCTCAGGGCACTACGTTGTGGTTCGCAAGAAGCACGAGCATGGGAAACGAGGGCTTGAGTTTTTAGGGCAGGCGTACGCGTGCATTGGTTTTGTGCAGGGCTGTGCAGCAAATACTGATATTACTGATGTGTAGGCATAATTAGGACACCTGCTGTTCTAAAGTTGGCCTTTTCCCATGATCTGACCACCATCAATCAGATTCTTCATTCATTCATCTTTTTGTTTGTTTTTTCATTCATTAGTTAATTTTAGTTTTTTTAGCCAAAAAAGTACGACTTTCTCATTGTACAAACAGTTTCAGTGAGAATCTTCAGCTCTCATATTCGTTTCTGATAATGAGATGAAGCTGATGACACTTACCTTATTGTGAATATGTGGTGTGGTCATTTATCCTTTCTGAGCAGCGGCCTGGAGTCAGCACCGGGAGCTCCAGGTTTCTGATATCTCTGCCAGACTCGGGCGAAAGAATATCCCCACCAATGAGGGTGTTTGCTGGAAGCAAAGGGGGAGGTCTGAAATCCAACTACGGCAGACTGGAGTTGACCCAAGGAGAACCACTGTGCTGTGGCTCATTCTCTGTACCCCTGTTGTGTAGAAAGGTGCTTTTGTGACACGGGATACAGGTGCCCGCCAGGAGCACTCCCTCACTGCAGTCAAGGTTTGGAGCAAAGGCCATGGGGCAATGGGTCACCCGATATGGGGGGCATTCCTCCAACATCCAAACTATTAGCCTGCTTTGATGGTTGGATGAAGCCAAGCAGAGAGTGTTCTCTGACAGATGCCATGCACAACAACAGCCTTTTTCCTAGTGGAAGTCTGTTGAGAACTCTGCAGGTAGCTACAAGGGTCACAAGCTATCTCTCAGGTTTTGTATAGTACAGTGTTGAGTGGAAAAGTCCGGCAAGAAGGTCCTGGGATTGATTCCTGTGCTGTTCAGGCCTTCGTTCTTTCTGTTTGTAGTTTGTTTGTTTGTATGTTCTCCGATGCACTCTGGGCTCCCCGGGTTCCGCCCGCCGACCAAAACATGTGCATTAGCTTAATTAGCTAAATTACTCCTGTAATGTCCAAGGCACTAGACTGTAGATCTGGAGTGGGTCTCCTTTTGCTGCCAGGTGGCCGCCCACAAGTCAGCCAAACTGTTCAGAAAGAACTTCACTATCCTTACATTTAGGTAAGCATGAATATGAAAAATAACCCACAAATGTCTCTGACGCATATTTTTTTTTTTACAATTCCATTCTGCTTACAATGGAAACGCAGTTAGCGTCTATTGGAGCATCCTGATATATTGGGGAAATGGAAGAGAGATTGTACGGCACCTTGGGGAATTCTCCACAACCCGACAGTGCAAAGCTTCCATATGTATATCAAGCATATTGCTAGAGCTGTAAACTGACGTGCAGCACGAGGATTTCAGTCTAGTAGTACTTGGTGAACATCCAGGAGAAAGGTTTAGCTTAAAGAGCACCAATAATCTCCTCACTCAACAGCTGCTAAACCTGAGCTGTTTGTCAAAGGAACCATCTTATCCCTGTAAATCAGTGCAGGTGAAATGCTCGCCTGATCTCTGTGACCGACTTCTTACACAGAGCTGGGCAGGCAAAGTTACATTTTGTAACTATGATTCATACTGTGTGGCAGGACAATGACTCATTCTTGCTGTGTGTGTAAGGTGTAACAAGATAGTATCAGGTTTTTGTAGAAAAGTAATTTTCTGCTAGCTTTCTGCTCCTACCTGTGACTTGCCAGTGACTATGAGTGTCTGTGCAGTGCTGTAGCAGAAGACATGCCTCAGTTGTCAAACCCTCATGTCCTCACAGGGATCTATGACCAGGTATGAGTGAGCAGGAAGAGGGTAATGAAATTTGTGACACAGATAGGGATGAAGGTGAGCTGATCTGTGAATTCTATAGAGAAATGACTCAAACAAACCAATCATTTATTATTATTTTAAGCCCTATTTTGATGGCATTTGTCATCATAAGTACTATAATTACAAACCTTTAATGTTTGCATGCAATTCAGATAGGAGATTTGGGTATAAAATTCAATGATGGGAGTTGCTACTCCATTTCTGCACTGCTGTCATGCATTGCCTGCAAACCCTTCACAAAAAGAGAAATGCAATTAAGGTGATTATTAGGAGTAAAAGTCATGGGGTGATGATTGTAAATAATGATAAATAAAGTTATGTTTATGTCAAATCATTTTTTAAACTGAAAGCATTGGAGGATTCTTATTGATATCAGGAAATTTTAGATTTTGTTGAGGAATTATTGATAGGACGCTGTTGTAAAAATGACAAGTTTTCCCTACCTGACTCCTTAGCCATTAGGGTTCAATCTTAGGTCAGTCAAATGAAGTTTATCAATATGAGTGGATTTGAATTGAAAATTCCGTGCTCAATGGTGATCCGGACATGGACATGAATTTGGAACACGATCGGGTTCAGAAATATGATATGATGTAATGTGATATGATATACACCATCCTGGGCCATGCTGGGACAGTAGTCTTTACTTACAGATTTGGATGAGATCAGAACTTTCAGGTCCAATTCAAGCAATTACTTGTTTTACAGCTCTGTCTCATGACACATGGGTGTTACTGCAACTGAATTCAGAAGCAAGGGATGAGACAAGGCCCAAAAATGACTGACTTTGTTTGGATTTACACTATATCCTGACCAAATAATGGTTGTTATAGTAATGTGTCCCTGTACCCTCCTATATTGAAAATGGACACAGGATTTGTATTGTCATTCCCCCCTAGTGGGTAGAACCCCCACATGAGGAACTAACTCTACCCCACTCCTCACTGTAGCCATGATAAAATGGATTTGCTGTTGTCATAGAGATTAAGAACAGATTTTGTTTTAGTGTTTCAGTGGTTGTATCATTAAAATGTTAAAATCATATTTTTTTCAAGTCTCTCTGTTCCAGCTTGTTTTATCTATCCACCTTGATCTTTTCTCCTCGCCCTCACATTTCCATAGTTTCTCCTTCCACTTTATCTTCTTACCTCTATTTACATCATCTCTGTCCTTCCCAGCAGCTCAGGTGAAGTGTCCCTGATTTGCCCCCCTATACAGGACAAATAGCGATGGAGACTAAGATATGGGACTGAGCCCTGAGAGAGTGGGGTTCCTGTGGGCTTCTCCTCAACCCCACCATCTTCTCAGGCCCATTCAGACCACACACAACAGGTGCGGTCATCTTACAGTGCCCGGCTGGTCACAAAGGACCCAGGCGCCGCTCACCTGTCCATTTAACACAAGCGTGACCCTGCCCTCAGCCCCCAGCCACACACTATAGAGGACGGGATAAGGAGAACCCAGAGTGAAGAGTTAACTTATTCAACATGTGTAGTGGAGCAAAGCGGAGACCAAAGATGACTTGGATGGAGGCAGGTGTATTCCTTTACATTAACCCTGCTCGTGTAGAGGCAATCTCAAATTTACAATGATTGTCTACAGAGTAAGCGGCAGAGGAGAAGAGAATCAAAGCGAGAATTTTGGCTAGTTTAGTAACAAACACAGTGCGACGACTTTCAGTGTTTATACTCAGCAAACTGCTAGAGCAACAGAGGGGGCCAGAAACCTAACCAACAGAAAAAAATGGTCGGCAGTTTGCTTTATAATGGCTTAAAATTTGTTTCAATTGTTTTTGGTAACATTAACTTCTTTTAAATGTATTTTTCTCTGCCATAGTCACCACATTGTTTGTTTCTAAGCAGTGTGCTTAGGCTTGATTTACCATGTGACTAGTGAAGTTTGAATCGTTTTGCACTTTCCACATTGAATCCTTACCACTGATAGATGTGGAACACAGAAAAGAAAAGAAAGAAAGAAAGAAAGAAAGAGAAAGAAAGAAAGAAAGAAGGAAACTTTATTGATCCCTGTAGGGAAATTATTTCTCTGCATTTTAATCCATCCTCTATGAGGAGCAGTGGGCAACATACACATGCAAACACACACGCTAGCTCCCGGGGACCAACTTGGACCAACCAGATCTTCCGCTTAGTGCCTTGGTCAAGGGCAATGGCAGGAGTGATCAGCCTAACACACATGTTTTTTTTGGTGTGGAAACCAGCGAGAACATGCAAACCCCACACAGAAAGGTGTACAGGTTGACCCCGGTATTTGGACGCACGACCTTCTTGCTGCGAGGCAGAGCTAACTCACTATGCCACCGTGCAGCGATAGATGCGTCACTCACCTGTTCCCCTCTTCTTCTTTAACCACACCTAACCTATGTTTTTGTCTGACTTTCCAACCTCAAACCAAACCAAGGCAAAAATTAATCAAAGATTAGAAGATCAACATACAAACAGTGATCATGCTTTTGTCTCCATGATCCCGTAAAGTCATGATGTGGACTCTCCCCTATATTTCTGGCATCCTGTGCACCATTGCTTCACACACACAAATGAGATTTCCATATTCAAAATAGGGCTGGACCCTTGAATCGCCAGGCTGGCCCATTATAGAAGTAACCACAACTGTACCGTACAAATTATCAACCTGATGTTAAATTTGATATGGAGCACATTATGATTTGTTTAGGACTCTACACTAAAAGTTTACAAATTTTAGTTGGATAGAGTTAGTTGAGTTAGATTTCTCAATTTTGGCTGGAGAATTGAATTGTTTCTTACCTGTTTTGACTTGAGACTTGACACTCATACACACAGATTTTTTTCTTTTGCCTCATTATTCTAATTTCTTTAATTTTTTCCCATTGTCTGTCTGCAACTGTCCATCTGGACTGCAATGTATTGGGCGTTCGCATTGTGTGTGTACTGTATGTTCTTGTCGCTGTTCATCAAAAAATAATCCACCTACATGACCACAAGGTGGCAGACTTGCCTCGAAAGGTAAACCACAAGACTCAGTTACAGGATAGGAAATATTTATTGCACTTACTATGAAAGCACAAATTTGATCCTGTACAAGCAAAATTTGCTTAGATGGGGTAATCGCTCATGAAACATTTACATTTAGAAGTGAAGCATACAGAGAAGTTAACACTGTCAGAGATGAGAGGCAAGGAAATGCAGTGCTTTGGCCTAACCCTAACCCTACCCCAACCCTATCCCTAACCCTAACTCTAACCCTATCCCTAACCCTAACCTCACCCTAACCCTAACCTAGAAGAACCTAAACCCGAGAAGGTTTGATTCCGGCTTTGGTTCCGGGTCCAGTTCGGGATCTGGTTCCGGGTATGGTTCTGTTTTCTTGTTCAGAGAAGGTTCGGTTCCTGGTCCGGTTCCTGGTCCGGTTCCTGGTCCAGTTCTTGGTATGGTTCTGTTTTGTTGTTCGGAGAAGGTTTGGTTCCGGTTCCAGGTCCAGGTATGGTTTTGTTTTCTTGTTCGGACAAGGTTTGGTTCCGGGTCCGGTTCCGGGTTTTTTTCCCGGTTCGGTTCCGGGTTCGGTTCGAGTCGATTATGGGTTCAGGTACGGGTCGAGTTCGGGTGTAGTTCAGTCCGAGTTAGGGTAAGAGTTAGGGTTAGGGTTAGAGTTAGGGTTAGGGTTAGGGTTAGGGTGAGGTTCCAGGTTTGGTTCCAGGTCCAGCTCCGGGTCCGGTTCTGGCTCCCCTTCCTAGTATGGTTCTGTTTTCTGGTTTGGAAAAGGTTTTGTTCCGGGTTTGGTTCCGGGTTCTGTTCCGGGTCCGGTTCCGGTTCCCGGGTTTGGTTCTGTTTTCTTGTTCGGAGAAGGTCCGGTTCTGGGCCCCGTTCTGGGTCTGGTTCTGGGTCCGGTTTTGGGTCCGGGTCCGTGTCTGGTTCCAGTTCTGGTCCCGGTTCCAGTACGTTTCCGGGAATGGTTCTGTCTTCTTGATCGGAGAAGGTCCGGTTTTGGGTCCGGGTCCGTGTCTGGTTCCAGTTCTGGTCCCGGTTCCAGTACGTTTCCGGGAATGGTTCTGTCTTCTTGATCGGAGAAGGTCCGGTTCTGGGTCCGGTTCTGGGTCCGGTTCCGGGTTTGGTTCTGGGTTCGGTGCCAGGTCCAGTTCTGGGTATGGTTCTTGGTCCGGTTCCTGGTATGGTTCTGTTTTCTGGTTCGGAGAAGTTTCTGTTCCGGCTTATGTTTCGGGTCCGGTTCCGGTTCTGGGTCCGGTTCTGGGTCCAGTTCCAGTTCCGGTTCCGGTTCCAGTTCCGTGTCGGGGTCCGGTTCCGGGTCCATGTCCGGTTCCGGTTCCGTGTATGGTTCTGTTTTCTTGTTCGGAGAAGGTTTGGTTGTGGGTCCGGTTCCGGGCATGGTACCGTTTTCTTGTGAGGAGAAGATTCGGTTCTGGGTTCGGTTCCCGTTTATTTTCCGGGTTCGGTTCGGGTCAGTTATGGGTTCAGGTTTGGGTCGAGTTCACGAATAGTTCGGGTATAGTTAGGTCCGTGTTAGAGTTAGAGTTAGGGTTAGGGTTAGGGTTTGAGTCAGGGTTAGGGTTAGGGTTTGGGTTAGGGTTAGAGTTAGGGTTAGAGTTAGGGTTACAGTTAGGATTAGGGTTAGGGTTAGAGATAGGGTTAGAGTTAGGGTTAGGTTTAGGTTTAGGCTTAGGCTTAGGCTTAGGGTTAGAGTTAGAGTTATGGTTCGGATCCGGGTACCTTTCCAGTTCCAGGTCCATTTCCGGGTTCGGGTCCAGGTCCGGATCCGGTTCCAGCTCCGGTTCAGGGTACCCTACTTACCCGGGTTAACAC
>OMNV01007365.1:7952-19170 GCA_900303265.1 Brotula barbata
GGGGTATGGGGTGTACCGCTGCAGGCAGGTGCCCCCCAAGAAACACCCTCGCACATACACACACACTCCCTTCTCCCTGCGATCCTACTCCCAATCCCATCTGTGCCATATTCCTTTTCATTGCCTTAATGAACGTAATAAATAAATCTCCTCTCACTTGATGAATGCTGTTTGACAGCCATGGGGGAGAGGATGGGCTCTTGATTGGAGTGTGATCATTGTAAAAGACTCAGCGTGAATTAGCTATTCAGATTGAGAACACACACACTAGGACAAACACACACGAACACACACAGGTGGCTATAGGCCCACGGAGTGTTTCATTCACAACTTGGCACTCCTGTGGTTATTATATCCTCAGCTTTGTTCAAGTTAGATTGTGTGCGAAGAACGAAACACTGTAGGTTTTGCCATTGTTGGATGCGATTGCCAAACTGATCAGATTGTAAACAATAATTCAAGGTGCGGCACACAGTTTACGTACGTTCTCTCCTCTCGCAGAATAACCTGGTCTCGGATCGAGGCCTGCAAACAATCAGAAAACGAAAAATACATCTGTCATTGACTGTCTTTTGTCTTCTGCTATTTGCGGTTCAATGCGTTTCATCTTTGCACACCTTGAAGTTTTCCACCTCTCTCTCCTTCTCCTCTGCCACTTCTTTCAGCCTCTTTACCTCAGCTTTCAATGTGTCATTAGCCTGCTGAAGATGTCTGACAAAGAAAGGGAAATGCAGAGACTGTTAAACAGAGAGATATGCATGGAGAAAGACAGACAGAGAGACATATCAAGAGACTCTTGTTAACATGGCATATGGAGTATTCTGCCACAACGGCAGCAGCATCTGTGGGTTTTTAGAGAAGCACTTAACTAGCATGGCAGAATGTAGACATTATCTCTCTGATACACACACACACGGACAAGCTGTTCGAATATGTGTACACACAGTACATTATAATGAAATGCCACATTACCACTGACATTTATCTTATAGCCTTGTATCTCAACTCTCTTGTTGTTTAGATGTTCCTGTTTCAGATTTAGATACAGAGGAAACAAGCTGAGAGGCTAAGGAAGACATTTACTTTATGCGTCAAATAGACCTTGAACTTCAGGTGTTTACTCGGATACAGTATATAAGCATATAGGGTGATGAAATTATTTTAGCATAGCTAGAGGTTACCTGTGTTTAAGTGTGTGACTGAGTTTTTTTCTTGTGAAGAGCGAGGAAAAGCAGACACGGCATTGTGGTGCTGCAGGGCGGGGCTGAAGGAGGAGTGTCACTGCAGGGGGTTGGGATAACAGAAAAGACGGCTAGACCACTTTGATCTCTGAAAAGAGAGATATGTCACACCTGTGTGTGTGTGTGCATGTGTGTGTATGTAAGTGACTGACTAATGATACAAACATGCTGAAAGGTTGTCAGACGTGTGTATTTCAGAGAATTTGCAGTCCACCTGTATCACTCCAACTCACTCTTTCTTGCTCACTCTCTGCTGTTCTCTCTGTTGCTCACAGGCGCACACACACACTAGAAACTCTCCTGGTGGGAAAGGTGACCTAGTTTGCAGGTGTGGTGGTAAGCTGAGGTGTATTTTCCATCTTTAGTCAACAAATGTGCCACATAGGGATGAGACACACATGCGCACAAATACATAAATTAATACGCCATAAAAAGGTCCCTCTAAATATGCTTACTCTTTCTCTTCAGTGATGATGATCATGACCTTGTTTTGGGCCTTGATTTGAGTGGCGAGGCTCTCATTGGAAGCTCTGCCAGTGAAAAACAAACATCTAAAAGTTAATGATCAAACACTAATACCTACCACTCCAACGTTTATAACGTCTAAGCGCTGGTTTCCTTAGTTATGGACCTCACAGTGTGATAAATACAGTTTTTTTTAAACATCATGTGACTTTGGTGCTCACTCTTCCCACATGAATACATACTTCTGCTCTCTGATCCAACAGTTGACATTAGTCATGACCAGCTGGCTCTCATGACGCAGATTTGCGATTTCAGACCGTGTCCCCTCCAACTGCAACCTAAGTGTGTCCACCTAAAATATAAAAGGGACAATGTATTACATCATGTTAGAGTGGAAAATATGATTGATCAAGACTTAGACTGTTAAAAGCTGTTTGGATTAAAAATACATGCACACAATACACTGAAGAATAGGTGGAGGGAACCAAATGTGAAACAAAGGCCAGGAAAACAGTGAAAAAGAAGGCTAGAAGCAGAGTAAATGTATAGAGCGTAATAGCAATACAAAATTATACAAAATGAGAATAAAACCAGCTTAAATAGCTATGTAAGGTTTTAGGATGGTGAAAAGTTGGAAAGAGGGGGATGGTGCGTATCGGGGTAGAAGAGGACTGAAGTCAAGATTGGCGAGAGAAGAAGATAAGTTTGGGAAGGGATGTCCCTGACCAAACTGCTGACTCCTTCATTCTGCTTATCAGTCAGGACCTTTCCAGGCCTAAACTCTAAGGACCCTGACATATTGCCCTTATCGTCATGGTAACACCTGATATACTGAACCATCTCCCCATAAAAACCTGGGCACACATAAAAAAGGTTTCCAATATGTTAGCCATGATTTCAGCACTAAAAATGACATATGATTAACTTAAAAATGTGGAAATATTAACTGTGTGTATAAATCACGTGGCATGTGTGTGTGCACTGTACATACAGTAAATTAAAAATATTCCCTCTTTTCTTTACTAGGAAATTTTCTTTGGGTTTTTCTGTTTTTGTCTGAATGAAAACAGGGTGAGGCTTGACCCTTTGGTGACTATCATGATTTTTGGCCTTCCAACACTAAAAATAAAATGACTAATGATACAAACATTGGCCTGCCGTTATTTATCAACCATTGCTTGACTTGACATACCACAGCCCAATGAAACTCCATATTACAGTTTGTGGGCCCGTCAAGCCACTTGAGACATTGGATGTGATATTGGGATACACAAATAAATTTGGCTTAACTTTTAGGATTCTATGTTAGTCAGAACTCTAACTTGAAGAGAAGCCAAATGGTTACAAAGTGGCAGCGAGTTCAAAAGGAGCTCACTATGATTAGGGTTGTCACATGTTTTTTAAATGCAGCTAACCCATTCAATAGTGTGGTAATTTTATAAATCTATTTTGTAGTCAGTCTTTACACAAAATATAAAGCTTCAAATTGGGTTCTGTGAAGATCACTGTTGAAACAAGTGATGAGTTTCATGTCTGACAGATAATTTAATCGTTAGTTATGGCCAGAAAAATGTGGAGAAAATAAGAGGAAACTGTGGTTATAGCGGAGCTCTTTTATGGGTGCTAAAGGTGGGTAGTATGGATGTTGTAAAAATGTGGGTTTTATTCTAATACAATATTAACATCTGCCGCACATAATACGTTTTCAGTGCGGGCATTAAATGAACATTATGTGACGCCAAATAAAAGTATAAATCCAATGCGTGTTGATCTGAAACTCACTGTAGCTACTATAACATATTTATTGCTCCACATCAAATTAATAGAACTTTGGAAGCACTGATGGAGTCGGTGTGCATGTAGTGTCAGAGGAAAGCAGCCTGTCACTCAAGTCTGAGTCAAACGTTTCACTTATGTGACCTCCAATTTGTCTAAATAATGAAAAATAAGTGCAGTTCAAGAATACTGTGGTGACATTTCATCCATACAAATAAATGTGAACAAAAGAATTGAATTGAACGGTGCCAGAGAATCAATAATTAAAAGTTCATAACACAATCAACACTTACACCTTTAATTACATTTGGATTAAGGAAGGGCTGTATTTCAACAATGCAAATCAAGGAAGGAAGTGCGATGAGAATAATTAAATTACACAAAGCAGATCAGTCAATTCTGAAGTGTAAATTGAGTCAGGGCTTCGATTGTAATCACATCAACAATGGAATAAAGATTGTGTACTTTGTTTTTCTGTGATTTCATTCCTCTTTTTTTGACTCAAGGCACATGATGTGAACTTATTGGACAAAACCACACATTAATACATCAATATTAACACGTATACAGCGCGTATACACAAAAACGTCAACTTGTACCATTCAACGGCTCAGGCACACCCACACTCACACTCACAATGGATTTGCACACGCACATTCGCGCACAGAAACACCAGGATCTGTGGAGTGCTGTAATGACAGTAATTACCTGTGGTCTCACATTAACATCTCCCTCCTGACTGTCAGACTGGCTCGACTGGTGGAGGGATGTAAATCGCAGCGCAAGTCTGATGTTGTGATTAGGACTAAATTACACACCATCACTCTGTTTCCACCAGTGTCAAGGGAGGCAGTGAAAGTGTGTGAGAAAGAGGGGGAGAGTGAGGAGAGCGAGGGAGGCACATTTAGAGAAAAAGGGACGAGGAGGTGCGACTGCAAACAAGGGAGGGGTAAAAGAGAATACCTGCTTAACATTTAGATTGGTTTTGTTGCACAAATATTTTAGCAGACGATGGGGGCTAAAGGGGGCAACAAAATGCATTTGGGAGCCACGTAGAAACCAAGTTCGGAGGCCTATTCAGCCGCGGACTAGAAAATGTGAGTTGACTGCTACTGCGCTAGTGACGGATCGTTGCAGTACTTGACAAGGAATCTTTGTTGTTGCTTAAACGGTATTTATCAAAATCTAGTTTTAGTGACGTCGGTGAAAATAACGCAGAGAAGATTTTTATGCACGTTGTACTATACTGTACGGCCATTAAAGCAAAAATACAAGTAAAATGCTCAGAGAATATAATTGACTAGTTGAGTAATCTGTTTATGAGGGAAAGCATGTCAGTGGAAACACATGTGCACTGCTTATACTGATTATAAACCGATGGATTGTATACATGCTTTAGCAAATTGACTTACAATTGCATAATGTCAGTCTATTATCCATACAATAATGTCAATTTATGCCAATTTCAATTTGATTATGATGTTTACATGACTTTCAAGTGCATCAGAAGGTACAGACTGACTTCATCTGAACGTTTAGGTCTTACAAGTCGTATGCTTTTCATTTCTTTGTTATTTTCATGGTGTAAGCTAGTGTCATATCACAAATTCTCACCGAAGTGTACCAAGGTCAAGGGATAAATATATGTCAAAGTTAACATTCAACCAAAGATTTTTATTCATAAAAAGAGGTAGATAAAAAGAGAGGAGAAATAGAAATAGACAGCCTGATTGTTGCCATCATCACCATCAAACTGGCCGAGCTGAATACGAGCCATTACTCTGTTCCACTCGGCTCATCAGAGCACATCCTCTCATCAAATTAATGAACACATTTATTGTTAAACACGTTTTTATAAAACATTCATTCATTCTGTCTAATTAGAAGACCCAACTGGCCTGACATCACTTAAATATGCATACTTATCACTCACAGGGTCTGAATTAAAGATCTACAAGCGTGTACGTGTGCGTGTGTGTGTGTGTGTGTGTGTGTGTCTGTGTGTGTGTCTGTGTGTATGATGTGCACGTGCATGTACACTGGAAGTGGAGAATGAGGTTTCCTAAGCAGGTCTTCTCACTCTGGGCTTAATGGTGATAATCATGGCGTGACCCAACATTAAGAATGTGCATGTGTGTGTGTTTATGTGTGTCCCACTCTCCCTAATGGTGATGATGATGACATGTTCTCCATTAGACCAGTCAGTGGGCCACAGCAGATCTAGCTTATTAATGATGCTGATGATGGCTTCTTTAATTACCTTCGTCTGCTGCTGCGTGGCCTGAGTTTTCCCAGAACCCTTTCATCTGACACTCTCCTACACATGCTGCTGGGTTGTTTATCAGTGTAGTGGTTACCATTATGAGCTATTTTGCATCCAGCCTGGAAGGGTGCAACAACATTCCCAGCTCTCTAAAAGTTTCCCATTTACTACGGAGCTAGCTGAAGATCCTCTCTGTAGAACTGTGAATATGCACTTATTTGTTGACTGTAACAGTGTTCACGACAGCCTATGAACACATTCTGGCTGTAAGGGATTTCCATTTGGCAGTCTGATGTTTGGTTGTCCAGGTGACTGAACTAAAAGGGTGAACACAGCTGACAACAGTCACGCAAAAGAACAATTGTTGTTGTATTTTTAGCAGTGACCAGATAGAACTGTGTTATAGTACAATGATGATAATGCCCTGTAAAAATCTATTTTCTCCACTTAATTGTTCCTAACAATAGCGTACGTTTATATCTCCACCACAGTCTTTCGGTCACTTCAAGATATGGGGACGCAGCAAACTAATATAAGAGAGCACCAGGAAGTTAATGTAGGGGAGTAATCCAAGCAAATTGCAATTGTTTCAGGGTAAGGTGTCACAGTTAAACTCTTTATGAGGCAAAGATAACATATATATAGCTAACTAGATTATAACCAAGTAGGTTTTTGGGGGGTTTTCCCACATGTCTTGTGGGTTGACTCCTCTGGTTCTATGGAGGTCTGTTCTATGGATTACAGGTCAATTACAGACCTATGTGAATCTCAAATGCTACCAAAAATGCTTCAATCCAATAAACTATGGTCATTAATGTGATTCAATAATTTCTCTGAAAATCCTAACATTTTGTAAAATCACTACAGTATCACCTCAAGTATAACAGCAAATAATGGCGCGCGCACAAAAATATTACATTTTCCTTTGCATAATCAACATACCATGTGCTGCTTTATCTGTCCGGATGTATATGGATCACACTATCATCAAATTCACAGAGTCCTAATCAGATCATTTTAAATCAGCAGAATATTAAATATTAAATTCCAGCAAAAAAGCAATCGGTTTACTGCTGCAAGTAATTAGTGTTTCTTATTTTCATTTTATTATCCAATCAATTGGTGTTTATGCATCTCACACTCTTTCTAACATACACTGACATTATATGTCTGAAGCAGGAATTTAGTTTAAGAAATGATGTCCTGGGAGCGTCTCGTGTCTGAGTGGTGTCAGAGTGTCTCGCAGTTCTACTTGATCTAGCTCACATTTGTGTGTGTTATATTACTTTGTGGCTGGTTTTCTGATGTGTTTTGGCACAAACAAGATCCAAAAGAAGAAAGTCTAGTTTCCACTTCAGGACCAAAAGACATCTGTTAGGACTTCATCGTGATTTAGCTTCATCAGTTTCCATCAAAACACGTAGAAAAGTTTGGAATCCACAGCTCAAATGTCAGTGTTACTAAATGGATTGCTGAGCTGAGGCAATTCTTTATTTATTTAATGTCAAGGCTGTGGTTGAGCTCAAGAGCTGCACTTCAGTAACATTTACATGTAATGTAATATCAAAAATATAAAAGACGAAAATATTTTTTTAATGTTCGAGCACTTTCATGTTTCTTTTCAAAAACTTGCCGGTAAAAACAACACTTAGCTTCTACATTTGCCATTCATGCTATTTTTTTACGGCTATGATCTGAAAGTGAAAGTTTGTTGGGGAGTGTAAAGGGAGGTGAGGTCGAGCAGCAGTGGAGAAATTCCATTATGACTAGAATGACAGTCTCCTGTGTTTAGGAGGAAAGAGAAAGAAAAACTGCTAAGTACTTTGTGATTTAGAGCGCACAAGAAGCACCTGCAGTAGGAAAACGATGGTGGAGCAAGAAGAAGAAGAGGCATAAATTGCTTCCTGTGACAATCCCTGACTACACCTGGCCCCATTCTTCATATTCATATCTAAATAAAGAAATGAGGGAGAAAGAGGAAGAGAAGGAGATAAGAATAACTTGTTTATTTTAACTCTAACTACTTGTACTTTGTTTGCTGATCATGTTAGTTGCGTGTCCCTATATTTCTATTTTTACAGTCAACAGATGACATAATTACTATCTAAGTGACGCTGCCATGGCCATGTTAAATGTGCAATGTCGATGTGGCCAGTGGAGAAAGGAGAGGGAAGAAAATACCCAGGAATGAGGGATTTTATATCTATTTGACTTTAACACCTTTTCCCACGAAGAAATATGACAGACGTATTATATTAGGTGCTAGAATCCTACTATGTACAGCGAGTAGGACAGCAGAAAAACACTGAATACCTTGTCATGTCGGCAATATAAAGCTCTGGACAAAAAAAGAAAAAGAAAAAAAGAATAGTGAAATGAGTTGTGACTAGAATGCAAAAGGGCAAAGAAAATGTGACGTTGCACTAAAATGAATGCGTATTACTTCTAGGACTTATATTTTAGAAGTATTCTTTTCCTGCAGGTCCCATTAAGAACACTGTGAGAAACGTGGCATTTTATATACTGTCTCCTCACTCTGTTCTAACAGTCCAGCTGTGTGGGGCCTGGGTTCCAACCACCTGAAACTCCAATACTTGGCAAACTTTCAACCATCTTTCTCTAAATCCAAGCGTGCAACATACTGATGGAAGTGAAGAACAAATCAAATGGAGCTTTCGAAACATACTTCCCACTATTTCACACTTTGAAAATGAGAGGAAAACAAAAACCATAGCATGTCTACGACTACTTTGCCCTCTGCTTCGATTCAGGTTCATTTGTAATTTAGAAAATTTAAACTACATTTTTAACTCTTAACAGTTGCTTTTACTTATTAGATGATCCTAAATGAGTGTTAGATGTGACTAGGATTTCTTTTCTTAAAAGTTACATAGGTATAAAGACACATCAAGTACTTGGATAACAAAAGGTAATCCATCACTGCTTTCAGGACTGTATCCACTTTGGAGCAAGAAAAAAAACCCATCTGTGTTATCTGTGTGCCTGTTCTTCTCTTCCCCTTCCTTCCTGTGCTAAATCTGTTTCATCGTGGCTTCTGCCCCTCCCATGAGGCTTTGAATGCTGGAAGCTTTCTTAGGGTGCCCTGAGCTCATGGAGAAGATCTGACTGACTGAACTGCACCTCTACCTTTTTATGTATGAGATACACATGAACAAACATGGACACAGAGAGGACAACGTAGGCAAAACCCACAACCATCTACGTCTGTACATACATACACAAGAATTGGAAGGAACAGGGAGAGAGAGCGAGAGAGGAGGATAGTTTGCCTGGTCAACTGTTTGTCTCATCTCAAATGAATTGCAGGATTGTTGCCTGATGAGCTGTGTGGGATGGAGACACACAAGTGCACAGACACGCACGCACACAAGCATGCACACATACACACACAAATACACAAGAATAAAATACACACTGTAGCACAGAAACATATTTAGCTGGACCACATCATGGTGAAACAGACAACTGAGCAACTTCTCTTTATTCCAAAGCTAAACTAATGGACCTTGTTTATCTTCTACCGTTTTACCTCTTTTTCCTCTATCATCAAACCTCTTGTATGTGTGTGTGTGTGTGTGTGTGTGTGTGTGTAAAAACAGTGATATATTGGGGGGTCATTCTAAGCTAATTTGCCAAGACTCAGGGCTTTTCTTGGGTATAATGACTGAGATCAGTGGACAGCTGAGGCTGTTCCAGAGAACACCGCTCCTTGTGATCAACAAAATAAAAACATATTTCATTCGAATTTAGAAAAAAAAAAGGTCTGAGAGAGGGATATTTCATATTTCAGGCAGCTCTTACTCATCATGCCTTGACAACGGGGACATTCTGTTTTATCTGTCATGTTAGCTATTGGTGTAATGAAGGAAATGAGGATAAATAACTGAAGCAACTGGTTTCTGAAATTCTCTCCCCAATGCCGGGATAGAAATGAAAACAGCATTTGGTGGTGGCGGTGTTTCAGTGTGTTGCTCAAGAATAGTTTGCAGGGGCCCAGAGCGTTCTGGCCAGAGGTGTTTCTCTCTAGGGCTAGCTCGGTTTAGATATTGTCAAACATCCTGCCCGATTGTGTTTCCATGCAATGACATCAATAGTTAAATTTGGGCAATTAAGGCCAGGCCAAATCGAAAAGTTGTGTTCAAATCTTTCAAAAATGAATTAATGAATACATAATTTAGAAGAAATTATTTGGCAATATGCCAAATCCAAATGCGGCCAGCCCTTTGTGCAACTTTACAATTTGGCTTGGCCTAAGGAAATTTTGTGAGTACGAAAACATGCTCATAAACTTTGGCTGCCAGAAATTTTCAGTTATTCAGCCAGTTATTGCCTCAACAATTTAAATGTCTCTGTGCATACTTGTGTAAAAACCACGCATGTTAGGTCCCTTACTCTATGGTGAGTGCTGAATGTGAATGACTATTATTTTTGTAAACAAAAGCAAAGGGTTGGAAAAAAGACCAAAATACACCTGCACATATTTTAGACACGTCATACAAATCACACACAAACACACACACGCACAAGACAGAGCTAGCTGTGGTTCAGCTACTGTGCACCGAGGCAATTTGTAATATGGATTTCCTCTACAGGCCACCGTACTGTACCATTTACCATTTCAAACCCTTTGATTTTTTTCACCAGTGGATAATTCATCTTCTGCTGGTCAATAACAGAGATTGGGATCTAATGAAGGAGTCATAGTCAGAATGGCCGTCACACTGTTGTTTAAACACCGTTTGGAGTCAAATGCATTGAAAAGCTCATCTGTTGCTGTGATGATGGAAGACAACAAGAATGCAAGGATTGTGTATGTGTGCACCAGCAAATACAAAGAAGACAGGCACACGCACACACAGTTGGAGACACAAAACAGGGTGTATGATAAAATGTCTGTGTTTTGCATTGTATTTAGTGCTTTATGAGTTCGCATATCTACGACTGAGTAACTTGTAAATACCATGAGTCCATAGTTTTTGTCTGCAATGTCCCAAACTTGAGCTCAACATCTAAAAACAAAGAACACGTGTCATTGTGTTCCTTAATGTTCAATTCAACAATTAATAAACAAGCAACTTTATAGCAGCATTAATAATTACTGTTAACTACCTTATTTAACGCCTCCTGTCTTTACCAACATTACCTAACACATCTTCTTTGTGTATATGTTTGTTCAGGAACGTATAAAAGAAAAAAAAAGAGCAGAGAAAAAAAGAATGTATTTTAACCAAACATTTATTGATTGCAGGCTTGGCAAATTGGTAAATTCTGTAATCCTAGCAAACTCTGCTGCAAAAACACAGAAAGAAAAATGGCACACGAAAATGATAGGCGAGGGAGGGTGAGAGAAAAAAAGAGAGACAAGGAGAGAGAGGAAAAAAATGGAAGAAGTAACAAAGACAGGACAGACAAGTTGAGGGCAAATGAATTAAGAGTAGGGGGGGGGGGGGGG
>OMNV01007365.1:23595-44945 GCA_900303265.1 Brotula barbata
GGTCTCTACCTTGACTATTAACTGAACCTCAGGGTGAGAGTTTGTTTTGAATCTCAATAATCAATAAAAACTTGAGATGGGGCTCAAATTCACATTCAAGGCATTAGTTGGAGATGACCTCAGTGACACCTCCATCCAGGGTAGGCCACAGGGAGCGCAATTAGTAGCACAGACCAAACGATTACACGGCCAACACACACACTTGAATGGAGATGCACACACAAACGCACTAGCCTTCGAAACCCAGGGAAAAATGGAGAGGCAGATAGTTGGCTTTGTAAACCCGAAAAATATCAAGAATGAAATGTAGAAACAGAAAAGCTGAGAGCAAACAGACGCACACACAGACATTCACCAGGTGTGTGCATTAGACAAACAGATAAGATATGTGGTATATTTAGCCTAGCGGGGATTGATGACCAAATACTGCCAAAAACTTTCCACATTAAGCGAGGATTCCTGCTCAGATTTGTTGCGGAAGCCAGATTTCATTCGGACTTTCTTCTTGGTGACTCAAGGTACAAGTTAAAGGTCTGGGGTCGCCCTCTCCTTTTCTTCTTGCCTTCTTCGCTGTCACTCCCTGTTTATAGCAGCTTCGTAAGTCAAGTTGTGACATTAGTCTACAATCTAACGTCTTGCGTCTTGAGGTCTCTCGCTTTCTTGACCCTTTTATACTGGCTTCACAACTTAAGGTATAGCATTAGTTCAAAATCTAACACACACTCTCTTTCACTGCCTTCATACAAGCTTCAAAGCCCATCATACAGCATCAGACTATAATCACAGATCTATGGTCAGATTACCCCGCTCTCCTGGCTAACCTTTAACATGAGAGGGATGAAAACCCAGCTAACCCTGAATCACTGGTTGGGGCTAGACTGGGCGCTGTCTAGCACTCATAAAAGCTTCATAAGGTTTCATAGAGGCTTCCTTTGGCTTTGTTGGGGGATTCGTAGTGGGCTAAGGTGGTCCTGAGAGACACCCCAAAGCCTCCCAAGACTCTTTCTCTCGCTTTCTGAAGTTTCTTGGGTTTGCAACACTGATTTTGGGCATAAGCCAAAAGGTGAAGGCGCACACAAACACACACAACTCACATGCACACTCACACCTAGACTCCAAAACTCACGCACAAATACACTCCAACACACTCCCCTCTTGCTCTCTCTCCTCTTCGCTTTATTTACAATCCTCTGGCAGCGGTACAAGGGCCCGGGGCTATAACACACGGCACCTAATGCTCAAACTGCCAGGTAATCTCATGTCTGACATCCCCCTTTGATAGAAACTGATCAATAGACTCTTGTAAAGGAGTCATTTTCTCTGATGTTTCTACCAACCCCTTCTCTCTATCTCTATCTCTCTCCCTTCCTCTCTCTCCTTTCCCCCCCCCTTCTCTTTTATTAGCCATACATTTATAATTCATATTTCAGCGAGGCTAGGTTTGCTCTGAGACAAAGGGGGGCTTCTTTGTGTAATAAAGAACAATGGTGGTGAAATGATGGGGAGAAATGCCAGTGTTTGCTGCTGGTTCCGGTGAACAACAGTTTTGGGGATCGATAGAGTGTGAAATGGGATTATAGCAAGTAATAGAGGTGAATTGGAGGAGAGAGGCCTGTACGCGTGTGCGTCCAGGGATCCAGACTGGATAGCAGCACACACACGTACACACCCACATACACATACGCACACGCACAGAAAGATGATTTCATCATCTTTAGTGAGATGTGCATCAGCAACACAGAAGTGTGGTAATATCACATTTCTTTTTGTGGAAGTGTGGAAATATGGATATTGTGTTTTTGTTGATGTTGTTATTCAATTTGTTGTCACCCAACATCACACTTATTTTACATCACGGCCAACCATGAAACACACTTTTTATGGTGTAGGGTGACACTATCAGAATATTTAAATATTCTAAACATCAGGCAATTTCTTGATTCTCATGTACAACGAGGAGAAATTTAGATTTTTGACTCATTTATTTTATGAAATTTTATTTTTTACCTCTTCCAATGTTTCCCAGATGAAGAAATTGACAAAATAGGCTGTACATCTTTCAATGTTAGGAAATATTGTTATGGTTGTTTTTGTGGACACACCCCTTGATCCAGACCCACACGCACTTTTTATAGGCTCTTCCTTAGGCCATGTGCCTCCTTTTCACAATGTTTTAATCAAAATAAGTTAATATCTTTTTGAGTAATCCTACTTAAATAAACTCTTGCACTGCATATAACGCTTTTACATATATCCCAGGGTGCATGCTACCTTGCCTTCTAGCCCATATGCATTTTGAAGATTTTTGTTTCCTGCAAAAGACAATGAATTTATGCCAACACACACAAATATAAACACAAACATTCTACAGTGGCTTACTCATCCGTTTGCTCCAGCTAGTCTATTTACGGAGGCACAATGCGCTATTTTGCACGGGGGGAAAAAAACACTAAACTAAACTAAGAATCGTGACAATGAATCCTGTCAAAGTTACACAAAATCTTTTTTCTTTCCTTTGTAATCACCCCCTTCTGTCCCTCCTCTTCATCATCTCCTAACACATTCTGATTGAATCCAGCTGCTTTCAGTAATCTCCCTCTTCTCTTTTCTTCTGCTCTATGACATTCCCTCGATCCTGCCAAACAGACCCTCTCAGATTACATCTGTCACACCCTAACTTCGTGTATGAGCCATCCAGGTACTTGTGGAGTTCCAGTACCTATGTAAGTATCTCACTGACAATTAGAATTACAAATAGAAAGGCTGATATAGCACTGCATTAATACGTTCCTAGTGATAATTATATAATAATCATTATTATTATATTCGAACTTGTTCTTCACATTTTTATCCTTTGTGTAACCATACACTATAAACAATTTATACTGGAGCCATTTCACAATCTTTATAAACCAGACAGAGATCTAAGGATATAAAGCAACAAAAGGAATCGTCACAACTCAAGTTAGTGTTTTCATAATACAGACAGAGGCATGACAATGGCTTCATGTTAATAAAAAAAGGCCTTTTGTTCATGACAGTGGTTTCTCAAGCTGACTGTTCACCTAGTCTATTCAAGCCATTGCTATATCCAAGTAAACAATGCCCCCATTGTTCTTAAGTCATTGCAATAGGTTCTTCGTTGGAGGATTGTATTTGCTGAAGGTAAAAGCTGAATAATGTGTGGTTTTGTGTGAGGCAGAGTTGAGGGAATGTGTTTTGATCACAGACAAAGGCCAAGCTACACAGCGTTGTCCCTCTATCTCTATCTTGTTAATGAGCAGTGTTCACTGAGCAAGCCAGCCACTGTCTGCCACAGAGAGGGACCTCAGATTCATCTCTCTGCGGACAATAGGTGATTGTGTGTGCAGATGTGTGTGTATTTGTACCTCGGAGAGCCAGTGTGTATGTGCTAATTAAAGCAGGGGGGAGTTGAAGAAATGGCTGTATAAGAGTGTGTGTGAGGTGTTCGCTAGGCGTGACCGAAGATGTGTACGTTAATTCTTAATGAGACATTTCTGCGCCCAGAGAGACCCAGCCATCACGCTCTTGCGCTGACACAAAACTACAAACGCCACCATTTTTCACATGCACGAACACACAAACCAGATCATTACCATATATCTAAAGCAGTGCGCCATTAAATCAAACCTCTTTCTAGTGTACAGTATGTATGTCTGTATGTGTCTGAATTAACACTGTGTACAGACAGCTAGGAACTTAATTACCACATTCCTGTACCACTGCTGGTAGTGAGTTACCCCATTGAGGCAACACCAGTGTGGCCGGTTCTGCCACAAAAGTATTGTACAATAGCTCTGGCAGGCAATGTGCTTTTGACTGTCAACACTGACGATCACTAGCATCAGTACAGCAGTAGCACAGTCGTCATAATCAGCAAATAAAAGCATGAGACCTCATGGTCCAAACAGTGACATGAAATAAAGCAACAGTTCATTGAAAATGAAAACAACTCATTTATGCTCGACATTAAATAAAGGATATGGACGGGGCCATCCATCTGTACTTGGCGTTCATTTCGTCTCTATTTGTGCACGTTGTCTGAAAGCTCACGGCTATGAATAAAACGGAGCAGTAACACCTGTAATCGTGGCAGGAGTGGCGGGCAGCGTAGCCAATGGAAAAACTATTTTTCAACTGGAATTCAGTCAAATCAGCATCGACTTAAAGCCAAGAATCAACTAATCAACTGTATGCCTCAGATATCATTTTTATTGTCCGCCTACACATGTGGACAAAATGTTGTTTAAAAGTGTAAATGCTTGGTGGGTTTTACAGAAAAGCTTTCTTTTCATATAACAGTCCACTCAATATTATCATATCAAAATACTAATGGTGCAGTTTAAATATTAATCATTTGAGGGGTGGGGAAATTGCATATGTAAATAGACAGTTAATGGGTGTGGTTGACTAAATGGTAAATTAATGGCGGTATGAATGACAGACGGAGAGCAGATGGATGGATGAAACGATGGACTGATTTATTGATAGAATCCCACCTGTCAGTTGGTGCTTTCTGCGGAGTTCCTGCATCTCTTGTCTCAGCTGCCTGATGTGACTGCTCAGGCTCAGGTTCTCTCTGAGGACACTGCTCATCTTCACCTCCTCCTTCTGTAAGTCCTCTCTAAGTCTCTTCACCTCTTTGTTCGATCTCACAGCCTCTACTTTGGCTTCATTCAGGTCCTCCTCCGATTGCCTGAGGAATGTCATGTGTACCTGCAGCATACGTGAGGGCAAGGTGGGACAGTAACTGTTAGGTGATGCATCAGAAACAGTATTAGACTGTGTGCATACCAAGTTAAGATACATTGAATTGTCCAATTCTTCAAAATGAGTGCTGATATTATTCATTAATTTTATGAACTTTATGAATAGTGTGAAACACTTGTGCGATTATGTGAACACATTTACTGATAAAAACAAATAATGTCTAGACTGTATGCATAATGTATGCATGTAATATAGATGTAGAGGTCTGTACACGTGTCTTTACATGACACGGGCTCATTATGTGATATTCCATAGGGACTGAATGGATGGACAAGAACAGACAGCAAGAAAAGGACTTACTATAGCTGTCTACATGAGTTTATATGCATTTGTATGAATACACATATGCAAATGTGTATGTACATGTGCAGCACAATTATGTCCCAGAGGGCACACAAATGAACATGTAAGATTAAATGTCCCGACATGCACCTACGCAGCCACATCTACAACACCCACTCTTAGACACCGGCACACCCACACTTACACACACACAACTAATGTCTGTGACTGCCAGCAAAGTTGGCACTCAGCCAGGATACAGTCACCACTTTGACTAATTTGAATATTTAGTGTCCCATTGAGCTCTTAATTGGAGTCAATTTCACCAGCCTTGACACCATTTGGTGTTTTAATTAATGGTGGGGCAATTTGTTACTGCCAGGCAATCATGGGACAATCACACGTGGATGGTGTCTGATGCCAGTGGAGGAGAAGGGTACTGTGTGTAAGTGCCCTGATTTGGGACCATGCATTGCATTTCTAGATTCACCGCCTGAAATGTACCCATGGGGAACATTTAAAAATAATGCACGCAGCTCAGTGCGAACTCAGTGGTTAATATGCATTAACAATATGTTATTAATAAGTCCCAAACTCACAATACTAATTACCTTGTGGGTGTCATCCAACTCGAGCTCTAAGCGTGCAACTTCCTTCTCCAGACGCATCACTTCCTGTTCCAGCTGCCCTCGATTGCTCAAGTGTGTTCGGTTTGTTTGCTTTAGGCCCGCCTTTTCCTGGGCTCTGTAGGGCAAAGGCCAGAAAGGTGTGATATCTAACATCGCAGCTGAACTGCTGTGTCAGCATGTTGAACATAAATTAGCATCAGTGAACAGTGAAATACAAGCCTCTACATTAAATGATAATAAAATCCAACCAGTTAACAGATTAGCCAAATTAATAGTTGGAATACATTATGTTCAATTTCCCATGTAACACAATGTATGCTACTGTACAGCATTTGGTAAGTAGTATTTAAAAGAGAGCACGAGTGAGTGAAAAGAGCAAGGGCAGATGGGAATGGCATGAGTGGAGAGGCAAGGACAGGGAGCGAGACCAACAGAGGAGAATGAGGTTTTTATAGACTTTGATATTACTGTCTCTCCAGCTCTGACTTCATCAGAAGAAGAGCCTTTTCACACTCTGCAAGGTGCTCAATCTGTTCAGCACAGCGCTGAAATAGAAAGAAAAAATGTGAGTGGAGGGTAGCATTTTCTATTATTTCTCTGTGTAAATTTAGAACTAACCTTAAATATAATTACAGGGATCTGTGTGTAAATAGGATAATGTCTGAGTGTGACTGCAGTATTAATAACATGAAGTATTAAAGTCTAATAGTTGAAGAGTATAATTTGGATGAGCAGTAAAATGTTTGACTTTACCTTCTGCAGCTGCTGCCGGTGTCTGAGCAGGCTGAGGAACTCCTCATCAGAATGAGAATGACTCTGCTGATAAAGCCTGAGGTCACACTCAAACATCAGCTTCTATGAGTAAGTAAAGTAAAATAGGAGAAAAGCAAATGGAAAAAAATATTCACAAATACACCTATTAGATATTAAAAATATAACCATAAGTTGATTCAGCAGGACCTCAGTAAGTAATCTAGAAAGACATACATTTTCCAATTTTCACAAACAAATCCATTATCATACTCAATACTAGGAGGGCGCATACCTCCAAAAATGTATTAATTTCTCATAAAAAATTATGTTTCTTACATGTTTCTGGAGAGAGACAAGGCTGCACTTACTAGTGTTAATACTACACTGTTAATAATGGACAAATATGCATGATTTATAAATTTCATTACTGAAATCGGTGTTTTACTTTTGAAATAATTCCTAAAAAAATCCTGTTAAGAATTCCTTCCGCTAAGGTTTTTCAAAATCCTTTCATAATTCTTTGGAGCAATCTGCTAAGGAAACAAAAAATAGACATGGGTGAAATTTGAGAGTCTTGAGAAATTTTCAACCAAAGTCTGATTTTAACACATCAATCTAGTCTGAAGGCAGGGATTGGAGGAATTTTAGGGGAAACCAGAATAGATAAAATTGTAGATGAATGTTAGCAATGCTACCTTAATTACAAAGGAATGTTGTCACTGAGATCATGCCCATTTATGAATCACCATCTTCAATCTCAGTCCATTAGCTACCTAGTGTCCTTGAAATTAGTGTTAGAAGCAAACTGCTTCTAATTCAAAAGCAGAGGCAGCTCTGCAGGAAAGAAATTTTACTTGTCAGGGTGAAACATTCAAATACTAATCAGAATACAAATGGGCTAGAATAGAGATAGCATTAAGTTTCCATTCCGACTTCCACTTCCGCTTAAATATAACAACTTGTATATTGATTAATTTCTAACATTTGTATTGTCGAGTATTTCAATTATTTCTTCCATTTAACCTTGTTTTCATGGTAAACAGGGAATGAGGGCATCAGTAATTGTAGGGATAGCTGAGGCAACGGTTGCATGAGGTGAAGAATCAGCAGGACGTGAAGCTCCATAAGAACTCCTAACCTCTTGATAGGCGCCTCACAATCAAAGTCATTAGCCAATGTAATAAAGGGCCTGAGATACAGCCATTCTTCAACGGCCTAACTCTTTTATAACCAACAGATTAAAGTTGATTGGATTAAAATGACATTCTGCCCGTCTGACCTTGGCGGCAGCAGTTAAGTTCATCCAAATTAAATTTCTGCGTAATAAAGATGATTCATTTGTTGCCAGACATAGTAAATATAAAACAGAAAGAAAAGGAGAAAAGATTAAGTGGCACACACACTAGTGTGCCTATGTGTACTTGTAGACGCACAAATCGTACTCAATGTGCACACTGATGACTGCACATATACCAGTGCACTCACACACAGATGCACATTAACATTAAGAGGCACACATTAAGATGCAGAAATGCACCAACACTCATTTGAGTTAACATCCACATTTATACACACAGTCCAAATCATGTTGGTGAAATCTGCATGCTTAAAAATCAGATAAAACCACTTCAGTACAGTTAAAATATTTCTTCCTTAATTGAAAATAAAACACAATCCCTGATCACATCACTGCATATAATCACTTTCCATTCATCAGCTCCCAAACTCCTTATCTTAACTGTATAACAAAGCCCTTTCCACTTGAGAGCCACAAAGACGCAACCACACACGTCACATGGCAAGGACACTTAAACATACGGCACATTAAACATTTATTTCTAATCTGAGATAGCACAATTTATCATTTCCTTTTAAAATCTAACACGAACATACAAACACAACCTCAATTAAACACACCTGTTTCCAATTGCCACCTCATCTGCAGCATCATGTGGCACAATGACCCACAATTTAATATATTAATAAACATAATAAAAATACAGATTCAGATGCAGTAACTTGAATGCTCCAAACTCAACAACCAGTAGAAAGGTGCTTTTTTTAGTGAACAAACCAATCAGGATGATACAGTGCGTGTGTACCTGTGTGCCCTTACCTGCTGTTTCAGTATATCCACCTGCTCTTGCAGTGATGACATCAGGACGTCTAACTGGCCCACCCTTTGCTGATTATCACTCATTAGTTTCTGACTGGCCTGGAGTTCCTCCGTCAACTGGGCCAGAGCCTCCTGCGAGCTCTCCCATTGGCCAACTTTTTCTTGGTACCGCCTCTCCAGCTGAACAAGCTCTTCCATCACTGCACGTGTTGCTACCTGGGACTCTCTTAGCTGCAAATTAAGGATTAAGGAGAGGATGACCTGGATTTTTTGCTCACATATCAGCAGAAATAATACACATATGTTAATTCAAACATAGTATACCTGTTGCTGTGAATAGCGTAACTCCTCTTCCAGCATTTCTACGCGCCCCTGGACCTTGTGCACCTTCTCCATTGCTGCTGTGTACTTTTGCCTAACAATTGCTACCGTTTCTTTCTGCTGCTGGGCTTGCAAACTGGCCTCCCTCTGGTTCTCCCGTGCTACTTTTACCTGCTGATGAAGGTGTTCCAGCTCAGCTTTCTGCGTCTTTATCAGCTCTTCAGACACCTCAGCCTGAAATTCAGGGCAATCAAACGGACATGTCAGTGGAAAGTTTCTGCTATTATTTTGTGAGCTATTCCTGGATGAAATTAATCACTAAAAGACAAGCAACATACCGTAGGAATGTAAAAATAGAAGAGTTGCTATACATAGTCAAATGGTGATATTGTTACAACAAGAAGCAAAAAAAAATTCACAGAATCAATTGGTAATAGGTTATTGAATCAGGGCATTGTGGTTCATGCTTCATCGTGACATCTGAATAAATACTTAAACAGGCAGATACATGCAGGCAAACAGATATGTACATGCCAATAGGAATCAAAAATGATAATCACAGACTGTGCAGTTCTACAGCAACCTCTGCCATATTGATTGGAGTACCCAGGAAGTGAAACCAGGCTTAATCCTGGTGTTACACAGAATCCTACTGTTGCTCACCTTTCAAGGGGAGAGGTTGTGAAAGTTAAACCCAGTCTAACACGCAGCCCGAGTTCATCCACGTTAATCCTGCTGTAATCTGGATCAGAACATGGAGGTTTATATCTAATGACAGCCGACTAGTTAGATTTCAGTCATTCGCTGCAGCTTGGTTAAACCAGGGATTAACTGCGTCCATCTAAGACTAAGACGGGTGGATGGTAGCATGACTGACAAGAAGCCACGTTCATGTAAGGTGATTTACAAGAGGAGAGTAGAGGAAGTAGGAGGAGAGTAACCATCAACTTTGAGAACTCTGCTACTTACACATCAAATGCAAACTTTACCTGGTATGACTCCGTACCCCTTTCCCTTTAACATGTCCATTAATTTATAGAGCAAACACTGGTGATAGTGGATTTAGCATTTCATTTTGTTGCCAGATTAAAAGGATCTATAACTGGGCTTGAAGTTATAATGATATTTGGAGAACTTATGTCCAATCTGAAAATAATTAGATACAAATATGTTCACTGTTGCCTCAGAAAGTGTTTTTTTGTGACATTTTACCGTAAAACAAATGTAATTTTCATGGATTTCTATCCTGTAGTAATTTCTGGTGCTTTTGCTGCATGCGTGATGTTGCCCGATAATGTGGGGGAAAGTAGCTGAGAGAATGCGGCAGTGGTATGCATGCACAGCAGTAAACTTGATTTTAGATGTGTTTAACGTCATTAAAATATAGCACAGTTCTTTTTTGGGAAAGATATGTTTAGCTGTATTTTTTGATTAACTTCAAACTTTGCGCTGTTGAAGACACAGCCCCAAGTACCATAATGGTCGTACGGACCTAGTAAATGTGGTTTTGTTGAGCTCATAATCAGGAGCCTGTGCTTTGGGAGAAAAAACAATCCTGAACAAATATGATTGGAAAACACATGGATTTGACCTGTCTGGTTTTGCTTGCTCTCGCCAATGACATTTTTTCAGACTCCTCCCCTCTTTGATTTGTTATTTGGGTCCACTTAGTTGTGAGAGGTTGGCAGATATAGGGGTAATTTTGAATTTTTTGTATTATTTATTATATAATGTATGCAAGTATACTGCGATCGCTAAGTTAACAAGCTTTAGCTCATTAATGCTCAGAGACACATTGGACCTATGCTTTACTTCTCATCTTACTGATTAGATTTGGACAGTTCCAACAATTTATAAAACCCACCTTATCTGTGGCTATCTGTCGTTGTTTTTTGGCCTCACTTAAGCTGTCCTTGAGCTCTATGACCTCCAACTCTCGCTTCTTCAGCCTGTTTTGTATTTGGCTGAGCTCAGACTTGTTCTGTTCCAGTTGGCTGTGAAGCAGGGCGTTCCTCTGGCTCCAGCGTTCCCCATCAGTCTTGTGTGTCTGTTTCACGGCTTCTGTGTCAGAGTTCAGCTGATCTATAGATTCCACCAGAGACTTCACCTGCAATGGGTATGGAGATGAGCAAAGGTGGAGAGCAAAGGAGAGGAGAGGCGAGGAGAGGAGGCCACCCTTACCTGTTGTTGAGTAATAGAGAGCTGGCTGTGTAGCTGCTGTCGTTCTTTCTCCTTCTGCTCTCCAAGGTGCTCTGTATCTCTGACTTTTTCCCTTAACTGACAGGCCTCTTCCTGGTGGCCTCTAATCTTTTGGCTCGAACACCTGACCTCAGCCTCCAGTGCTGCCATCTGGGCAGAAAGAAGAAGTGCAGAAAAATGAAAGTGATGATGATAAAATGGCTGAAGAAGTTTTATGTAAGCCCACACAGACACAGTAAAGACAGTGAGGGGGTGGCAGTAAACTAAAAGTGAGGGAAACAGGTCGAAGGCAAAGAATTTCCCAGTTTAGTTTCAGGACCAGCTGGGAAAATGTGGGCACAGCAGACATATGAGTAACAATTTCCCTTTCTGTGACTCAAACTGTTGAGGAGCCTTTGAGCAAGGTGCTACACCTCCCAGTGCTGCTCAGTAGCCAACAGTAGAAACGTGTTGATATCATGGGCACTTCTCTGGAGTGAATCTGTGCAACTCTGTGGGTGTCAAGCAGGGCTGCGTTGGAAAAATGTGTGGGGTGTTTTTCACTGAACAAAGCTTCAGAAAAAAAGATATAGAAGGACAAAAATAAATTTTAAAACTGAGCACTGAATCTAAGACAAAAAAACAAAAACAAAAGGAGAAATAATCTTGTAAAACTAAGACAGTTTTTCAGTGAATATGATTAATTAAATCTAAAACTGGAAATAAGAGTCTCTTCCTCCACTTACATTTAAACTCACATTTATGCATATTGTTAAATTATTTATGAATAATAAAAAATGTTTCTGGAAAAATAGTGCTATCATTAAAATATTATCATCTGACAATAAATGTAAATCACTTACACAGAGACAGCAATACAGACACAAATCCATAAATTCCAATAAGCAAATAATGAAATACTAAAAAGAGAGAATAAGACATGCGCACAAACACAGACAAACCAACACACCTCTTTCTGCGTTCCATGATGCTTCTGTTCGGCTGTTTTCATTTCAGCTCTCAGCTGTAGAATTAACTGATCTCTGCTTCGAACCTAAAGACACACACACACACACACACACATTTCAAATGAGACAGCACTACTGTCACTAAAAAAAACAAATAATGCATTCATAAAGGAAATATTACAAGCAGAAACAAAAGCAAACAATTAGATTTATTTCAAAATTGAATACACTAAAATGCAACAGAAATTTTGACATTGACTGTTTTGAAATCATAAATGTGCAATTTACATTTAGGTAAAAGCATTCCTCTCAAAGTATTTTAACATTGACACACACACACACACACACAGAGCAGAGATGGACCTCGAGGTGTGAGGTGTGGAGTTCCTCCTGACTGAGAGCCAGTTCCTTCACCAGTCTCTCATTAGTGTGGTTGAGCTGGACACACTCCCCTCTCTGCTCCTCCATTTTGGCTCTCAGCACGTCCTTCTCCTTACAAAGGGTTTCCACATCCTTCACTCCGTTGAGTAACTACAAAAATGTAATATAAATATATGCAATAAAATGTATTGTATACACACATCACTGCTACAAACTCAGATAGCTTAAAAACACCCACAGGGAATAAACAATTAAATCCAAACATGTCATAAATATCACAATTATATCAATTCTAATAACACACAATGTAAAAGAAAAAAAAAACGTGTTAATTGTGTCAATACTATTTTTTCTATTTTTCTTTTGCATTACAGACATTATAAAATACATATTCTTAATAAGAGTCATTGTTCGTACCTCTTTCTGACAATCCGAGTACCGCTTGTTACTCTCTGTGAGCTCCTTGACAAGAGCACACAACTTAACCTCCCGTTTCTGAATCTGGAAGACAAAAAACATTGAAACATTGAAAAAGCCTTTATGGCATCTTCACAGCATCTGTTATAACTTATGGGATATTGAACAACAGAAGACATCATTTATAAATAATAATGAGGTTGATAAAGTCAATACATATTTTTTGGCTTTTCTTTCACAGTCTAAAGAGACAGAGATACTGTTTTTAATTAGACTCCAATATGACATTAATTTAAAGATTGAGTCTCTTCAACGTACTGGCACAGAAATCAGGGTAACTTAGGTCATTGTTTACAATAACAGATAAAATATTCCAGTGTTGTTATCATGCAGTATTGTGTTAATGATAGTGGTGGTGGGTGGCTGACGCTCTATAGAGAGAAATGGCTGCTTATGCTTCTCTAAGGTATACAGTATGTCTAACGATTGTTTGTGTTTGTCTGTTTCCTTGGTGACCTTCCCTAATTACCCACTTCAGTTTTGTAGAGCACGTGTGTGTGTGTGTGTATATATATATTGGGTTTCTGTGCATGTGAATCCATGTGGGTGAGACTGCACAAGGACATTTTTCATTTTACATATATATCTTTTCCCCACATGTTTTTCCGGGGAAATGTTTCCAGCTCCTTTCGCTTTTTATTTTTTATCTCTCTCACTGTCTGAATGACCTCCCATCTCACCTCTCTCCCTCCCTGTCTCCACTCCTGCCTTGCCCTCCTATTCTGTCTCTCTCTCTCTCTCTCTCTCTCTCTATCTATCTCTCTCTCTCTCTCTCTCTCTACACGTCCTATCCATCCAGCATGATCCAGGGATTGTTTTGACCAGAGTTGAGGGCTCGTTTGTAACTGTCCAGGGGGATTGATGGAGTTAACTTGGCTCTTTGACCTCTCACCTCTGGCTGTCAGCGGCCAGGCTCGCTAAACACACTCAACCTGAGCTACAGTGAGGTGAGGAAAAACACACTGCCGAGCACATTCTGGTAAACACACGCACACACAAAACGATGACCAAAGCATTTATTCAGTCCGCAAATGCAAGTCATTCCACTTACCCAGAGCAAATACAACAGTCACTTGCAGCCAATTGTTAAATCGTAGCTTGATTTATCTACGTGTGCACGTTTGTGCATATTCCCAATGTGAGCGTGTGACAGGCAGAATGGATGCTGCTAAACACCGGAGGATGTCGTGTCAAAACAGACAACTTGTCAAAATGACATGCTAACTAGGTCAATCACAAAGTTTAAGGAGAAACTTTGGAGTGGAGCTTTGGTTTTACGCATGCCTTTACACAGATGCGTGTGTGTGCGATAAGCTCCTGAACGAATCTGCAGGAGGGGACCTCCAATATCGAAGGTATTTTTAAATCAATGAGTGCTTAAGTGTATCTCTGTCTCAATGCGTTCACACATACACACACACACACACACACACACACACACACACAGAAGACTCAGAGCAGATAGAATCCCTACTGACAGGCAATGACAAGATAAAGAGAGGGAGAAAAAGAAGGGGGGAGAGGACGACAGGAGGGGGAGAAATAATATTTGAACAGTTGGGGGTAGGGGTGGCAGTGAGGGGATGAAAGGGAGAAGTGGCAAGGCAAGAAAAGAAATTAGTGATGAGTGCGATCAACAGAGAGAGCAGAGAGAGAGAGAAAGAAAAAGAGAGAGAGAAAATCTGTAAGCTGTTGTGATGGTTGTAAAGCATTGTGAGCAAGAACCAATGTTTGTCCGAGTCCAACCTTGAAGGCTTCAACAACCTTCCAGAAAACTGCTTACCATATGCTGTACCTCTTTCCACTGCCTTCCTTTATTCTATGCCTTTTTGCTCTTTGTCCCCTCATCCTCTCTCTCTCTCTCTGCACCTTTGTTATAATATGAGATTTGAATTCATCAGCATGCTTTATACAAGTACCTCAAGTGCATTTAAAAAAATTAAAAAAAAAAGAGAAGAAAAAAAAACTGAAATCTAACTTGGCAACTTTGAAACATGACAATCTGGACCTCACACACTTTGCACTATAGCTCCTAACGGTGAGGATGGTTACACGCAGAGGACAAATTTCCAAGTGGGGATGAACCAAGTCCACTCAATCAATCAACAGACTGGTGCTAAGTGTCTAATGTTTGGTGACATCCAGATTTTGTGACTGTAACTTCCCTTAGAGCCGTGTAGCACAACACATCCACAGCCTTTGTGAACTGGAAACTACAGGATCACAAGTCATCTTTCCTTATCTCTACTTTCCTCTCTACCTCCCACAATCTCACTCCCCTTTTCTTTCCAATCCCTCCCTCTTTCCCTCCTTCCCTTCTCCCTGTAGATTTTTATGACTTGAGCAGTTACAAGCCAGGCCTCCCGAGAGTTGTGTGTTTCTTGGGCCTGGGAGGATGAAGCAGATCATCTTTGAGACAAAGCCCCTTGTCATGTTAATGGCTTCACTACAGCGAATGGACGAGTCTGAACAAGCACTACGTTTAACCCGCACAGCTAACTACAGAACCATATGGCCATCTGCCATATGATGTGTGTGTGGGTTAATGGGACAGAGAAAGACAGGAAGTGCACGAGACAGAGAGAAAGGGAGATGGAGAAATGGAAAAGGAAAGGGAAAACTGTTAAGAAAGACACAACCCAGAATGCAAATGTGAATGTAATTACTTTCTTACTGATTGACAGGTCTTTTAATAGAGGGACATGGCTGGCTGCAATATTTTTTGGGGGATCTAAGCAGATTTTTAAATTGCAGCCCCAGCTTGGCAGCAATAAAATTTACTATTTTTGATATTCCTTTACATTTACAAGAAACTGTGTTTTGTAAACACGTAAATATATATAAATGGAAACAATGAAAATGAAATAAATATTTCAAGTTAAAGGAATGCAGAATTAGAACATACAGCTATCGTCAGAGTTCCTCTCCCCCTTTGCTTCCTTGTCTGTGTCTACTTTCAGGCAGTCTGGTTGAATAGCACCTAAAAGCATCGGCCATTCTCTAAAAAGCGAAATGGCTTTCCTATTATACCAAGCAATGATATTCAAGTCTGAGTGAGAGAGAGGAAGAAAGCGAGTGAAACAGCAGAGCACATTTAAGACGAAGGAGAGTGCTGACATTATTTGTTCAGCTGTGTTAATGTTAGGACATTTAGAAGAAAATGCTTTATACAAACTTCTCTCACTTTCATATATATTCAAGCACACGCGCACACACTAACACTGTCCATACAATGATGGAATGAAGTGTGTATGAGTGAAAGCATAACTGCGAGTGTGTGTGCGTATGTGTGTAATAGATCTGAGAAACAGCAGCTTTGGTGTGTAAAGCAGGGCCAGATGTGGAGCAGAAACCAGATCCCTGGACAGAGAGAGTAATGGTCCATCTGTTGACTTAACCAATCCAAACATGAAAGACACACACAACACACACACACACACACACACGCGCGCACACACACAGACACGACTAATTGGATATACTGTACACTCACTACAAGACACACATCTCCATGAATGGTTGAGAACATGGATAACTGCATGCTTACGCACACATGCACACACACACATTATCTGTCCATCTCACACTGTTTTAACAGTATTTGATAATGGTTTCTTTTACATCTCCTATATTTGATGTTAATTAAATGAAATTTCAAAGCCACAATTTCTAACAAACTTCCATCCTACAGTATAACAATATGACAAACTTTCATTCATTCAGAATAAACTACAAGTCATCAAAATATCCTTTTTTAATTATGATATATTATTCTGTTCATTTAATTATTTCCAACCTGGTTAGGTAATGCCAAATAATAAAAAACAAGCATTAACATACTTTTTATGTCATAAAACAGCATAACATATAAATGATTTTACTAGGGAGAAGAATCATTTTAACAGAATAATTCTTTTTTTTTCAGTCTGTCTTGAGAAAATAGTGTACATTTTTTTAATGAGGATCTAAATATCAGACACCCCATTACACATTATCTAAAACCATTGTAGGAATAGACAATAACTTCTGTCACTGTGACTATTACATTTGAAAATTGAATATTTGAATGAATCCCTCACCTGGATGACCCGTCTTATCAGTCCCATTGTGTGGAAAGACAATGCATTACATTAAAGTGAATATTATATTTCATCCCCGTTCTGTTGAAATCGCTCATTTCCAGTTAAACCATTTTTCCTTCTGACACTGTCCAGCTTGTGGAGAAAATGTTTACCGACCTTTAATGAATGTCAAAGGGACAAGTCTCTGAGTTATTATTTAGACAGAACGTGAAATGTATAATTTCATCACTTAATATTTTAATCATGCCCCTGTTAAAGATACTAAATACCTTTTTTTCAGTGGTGTGACGGACATGAATCAGTTCCTGCTGCAGGCGCTCTAACTCTTTGTTGGCAAGGTGTAACTGGTCCTGGATCTGCTGCCTCTGCTGTTTCTCCTGGTTCAGACTGGCTTTGGTCTGATCCAAGGTGTCACTGATGTCACTCACCATGCACTTGCTGTTCTGGAACTAAGGGGTAGGCAGAGGAAGATAAAGAGGAGGAAAGAGACAAAGAAAAACAATGTGTAGTTTTCTATGGTTTAACCTTCACTGAAGGTTGAGCGTGGAAACAGTGTGGGAGAGAGGAAAAGAAAGGAGAGTGAGAAAGCGAGAGAAGCAGAGACTGATGCAGAGGAGGAGAGGCACAGCAGCATAAGGACGTCTGAACCGTTAAAGATGCAGACAGGGAGAGATGAAAGGGTAATTTAGGGATGTTTGCCCTCCGTTCTGTCTCCATAGCACTGAAAACGAACATCGTAAATGCTTTGTGCCATGTATGGGAACCCTACAGTTACTGGTTTGACTTAAGACCAATAAAACCACTGGACTACACATCATAAAGTCGTAGGAGACTTCAGACTAGTGTTTCTTAAAGCCTGGGGCAACACTCACAGTGAATTTATGTAAAGGCTAACCATCAGACGAGCAAAGCAACATGACTTCATTAACCCCCCCGAAATACCAAATTTCTTCAATCTAACTTCCCTGGTCGAGAAATTTGGCTTAATGCCATTGCAAGGCTGGAATGACAGAAAAACAGTCAAAGGAAACTGGAAAGGAAACCCGGCTGTACTGCACATTTGCATCTCTGACAGGTATATCACAGTAAAAGCACAAATAGCTGTGCTTAGTTTATTGTTGTATACAATATGACATCTTCTTAAGTGCTTGTTCTGTGCCTGCTGATGTGATCTGCATTTTATATGGCAAACTGGTCTGTACAAATATTTTTCCATGTTACTTTTTGTGATTTGTTACAAACTGGATGGATGAAAACTAAAAGACAGCCACAACGTTCACCGTACGTATCCACCCACCAAACAATCACATCTAAATATAAACACTTAAATGTATTTAACTTCCAGAGAAATAAGTAACTGACATGTAATATCAAATATATTGAATGCACACCACTAAAACAGTGGAATGACTTGGGTTCGTCAAGGACATAGTAAATGGGTTAATTTAAACCTTAAAACACATCTATGCCACCTCTCTGATTATATGCCTATGGGGTGAGAGGAAGAAAAGAAGGACAAGAAGAGCAGACAGTGAGACTGAGTAAAAGAAAGTGTGTGTGTGTGAGAGAGAGAGAGAGAAAGAAAGAAGGAAAGGAGAGAGAATTACAAGAAAGGACAAAGAGAGAAACCTAAAGGCCATTCCATTCATCATGCGTATGACTCTTTAATGTTCCCATTCATTACCATTGGGTCTCATTGGGGTGAAGGCGAGACTGGACAAGAGAGAGGAGAAGGAAAGACAGAAAAGGAATTCAAATAAAATCAAGCAAAAAAGAAATAGATGAGACAAAAGGAAACCATAATTAAAGGATATAAGAGAAACAAAACAAGATTTAACCCCTCTCCCACTCTTGCCCCGTCTCTTGGCTAACTGATATTCATAAGAACATGGTTCTTTATTGTACAATGAGCCAACCCTCTGCGGAGCTAAGATGGTGGCGATGAGTTATTAAATATGGAGAGAGGGCGAGAGAGGGAGGGCGGACAAGGAGAAGAAGGAGGGATGATTAACTGTGAAGGAAGTAAAAAATGAAGAGAATTCCCTGATGTACCTGACTGGATTTGATTTAGAGAAGGTTGCCCAATTCTGTTCCTTATTTAAAGGAGAGCTTCCCTCGTGTGTGGGGGGGAGTGCATGTGTGTGTATATGTGTGTGTTACCCACTTTACTCTGCAGTGCAGCCACGGTGTCTTTGAGCTCTGAGTTGTCTTGGACCAGCTGTTGTGCCTGTTTCTCCTTCGTAGACAACGTTCTCTTCAGGGAGTCCTGGGTGGCTCGCAAAGCAACCACAGCCTGGTCCAGGTGCCTCACACGATCCTCGCTTGCTTTCATCTAGTGCGCATACACACACACAAGAGAATAGACTGTACTTTATGTATGCATATGCTGCACACACGCCACTGTTTGGTTTGATAGAATTCTTTTAATTTGTCTGTTTTATATTGTTATTCCTACCCCTATAGCGGCCAAACCAAGGGGAAACAAAAGTGAGATGCTGTGAGGTATACTTTTACTTAATAATAATTTTAATCTCAAAATGAATCAGTCATGTCATATTTTCATTGTATTTATTGTCTAAAAGTTTCCAAATAGAGCTGTGCGATTGTGATTAGTCGCAAAACAAGAATAACTCTACGGCACCCAGTAGAGTTGGCACCTCTGCCAACTCTAAGCAACTGTCAAGATATGACAAGCTGTTTGTACCTAAAGTTTTAATTTCTTCTGGGTCTCACATCAGCAGAGATTTTTTCTTGACTGCCCCTGAAATGGAACAGCTCTCTAAATCTAAAACTACAAACCAAAAGCCATTTTGGTCCCAAATTAGTTCCTGAACCTTCTTTTTTTTTAGCTTTTACTACTGGGTGGAGGAACTGCTAAGCCCCGAGCTCAAATAGGCACACAACGACCATTATTAACCAGATTATCATGGAGCCAGGACGTAAACAAATACAAAACTGAGATCTGATCGGGGTCCTTCTTTCGTCCTTTTTATGTCCCCTCAAAATGAAAATAAGTATTTCAAATGATCAGCATCAGAATTTGTAAATAACATGTGATTCCATTAAGAATTTTACAATGAAAAAAGAGAAAAAAAAAATTGCAGTATTGGAGAGACTCAGACAAAGATCCTTCAGCAAAGAACTTGCTAAAGGATCAATGTAGTGCCGACTACTTCTGGGTAAATTAGGTCGTAATTTAGTTATAAGCTATAAGCAAAATTGCATTATGATGCTTGGTACATTCCAATAATTGCTGTTTTCTCATGTCTGCTGATATTTGATGTCAGGGTTATAAGTATTTTAGGCTTGGTTGATAAAATTCTGAAATGATTTGACTCGCACACATTCTTATCCTCTAAAAAGAAAATTGTAATCTACATTTCCTATTATAATGACACAATAGAATACTTCCAACAATAATGTTACCATGAGTTACATTACGGTACCAGTGTTCCAGAAATTTTTATACGAATGACATTATTATTTTCTTAATAGTTGGATGGAAGCAGAGGGTGCTTAAACTCCTCACCTCCTGCATGAACATGGGCATGTGTGGTCCTGTGCTTCAGAACCCCTCACCAAATCAAAGCCCCTATTCATTACCATGGTGTTAATTGAGCCCTGTGTTAGATTAGTCAGGAGGCCTCTAAGACAGTCAACACACACCCACAAACGTACAGTCTATGGCCTACACACATTCTGCCTGTCTGATATACAGTATGCACACACACACACACACACACATATATGTGTACCTGCAGTACAGCGTCCTTCTCAGCTATTGAGAGTCTCTCCAGCGCTGTGGTCATTTCGTCTAACAGCAGACTCTGGTTCTGGACTTCTGTGTGGGCAACAGCACACCTCTCCTCTGCCTCCTTCAGAGAACTCTCCAGGCACACTATCTAGAATACATATATTATCAAAAGTATTGGAACAATGAGCTAAACGTAGTCTTTTAGGCAGTTAAACTCATCTACCGTGTGACTAATGGCCAGTAAGAATGATAAGCATGAGGGCAGTTAGTAGTGAGTGAGTTAAAATTGCTCTTTTACCTGGATATCCCACCAATTTCAGTGTGACTACAGGGAAATAAGATAACTTTATACTGAGACAGTAATGTGCAAAAGTTCTGTACTTCATTCATTTAAAATGTGGTATATTGCACACGTGAAGTGAAAAATATTAAGCCACAGCGCTAAAGTTCGTCTTCATTTGTTGACTCAAACGAAGCCTTAGAGGGACTTCAGATTAAGAATTAAAATGAAACAAAATAGCACATTCATGTATGTATTTCAACTGTTATTACACTAAAATAATCTGCTTAATATCACTGCACCTGGATCCAAAAAAAAAATTAAATACACAGTGCACA
>OMNV01007365.1:45076-55477 GCA_900303265.1 Brotula barbata
AGTATTTTATATTTAGCATGAAGCTTGTTGAAAGCTTGAATAGGCCTGAGTTCATTTGAGTGCAAATGCTCAGGACAGCAGGATAAAAATAAATAATAATAAAATATAAAATTTAATAACGGTACTAAAACTCAGCCATTAATTACCGTACAGGCTGGTTTTTGAAGTCATTTCAGATATCAACTTTTACTATAGAACATGGCCAATCCTTCATGTAGTAAAATCCTAATTGCTTTTTGTGCAACACAACTATTTTTATGTGATTTACTCTCAAGCATTAAACCCGTGGAGTGGCTATGACAATTGTAAGTCAGTTGTGTGTGTACGTGACCATGCCTTGTTTGCAGTAATCTCAAGCTCTTTCTGTTTCTCCTCAATTTGTTTCTCCAAAGCATGAAGCTGACTCTGTGCACTGCTGAGCTACAGGGAGCAAAGGAAGGAGGGGAAAGAGGAAAAGAAATAGAAGAGAAGAGATGCATGGAGGGTTAGGAATAGTCTGAATGTTTGAATAATTGAAGCATCTATTTTTAATAAACTGAAAGTGATGCAGGACAGGTCAGAGGAATGTTTGACATATAAGCCCATACACCATCATGCACATGAAAATGATGTCATTTTCTATTAGAAACTTTATTAGAGCTTAATGTAACACACATAGAAAAACAAATTATTGAAAAAATAAAAAGTAAATTACATCTCACCTGATTAGACAAGTGGTAAAACAAACACTGCAATCTGCCTTTGTCAGGGTGACATCAGACTAACTTTGTGTGTAAATGGTTAAATGGGCAAGTGCTCGTTCAGGACTTGCATTTGGCTCATGGTGTGCATTTCTGTAGATGTGAATTTCAAGTTTTGCAACTCTTAATAGTATTCAACCTGTTCTTTTTACTATATTGCAACATAAACATGCCCCACATAAAAATAAACATTAAAACGGCTGCATGCCATTATTCCTAACCTCTAAGGCTATTCAAGAGAGGCAACAGAAGACTCGAGCTCTACTTTCAGTCAGAAGTCATGCCAGTTTTTCAACGCAAATTAGTATCATATTTCATTACAGCTAGCACTGAAAAAGTCTCGCAGAAACTTAAAATGTCCGAAAACAATGTATGACATAGTCGCATGCGTACATGCAATTAAGAATATGATCTCATCTGGCACTTATTAAAGACGCTCTGACCAATTTTAATCAAGAATATTACCCCACTGGTAGAGACACACACAGGTGCACAAATACACACAATTACCTCAGACATGACAATCTGGTCTTGCTATTAGCGGATGCTGTGTGTGTGTGTCCAGCCGTGCTGACAGACGGGTACTCTCTCAAGGTCAGATCATGAAGAACTCTAGGTTCAGTGCAATTGTTGTGTTGAAATCTTCCCAAAATAAACTTCTCAAGGAGGGAAATGTATATTTTGGCATATTTTGACTGACAAATGGGTGATTGGAGGAAAATGGACATAAGGTCAGACAGTAAGTATATGGATGTTTGATTTGTGTTTGATACACAATATATAATCTACCCACCTACTTGCTCCTGTTTGGCTGGTTTTGATTACTTCAGACCCTCTAATCATCTTTGTTATAGTGACATTTCCATTATCACAGTCGCTGCAGGTCAGTCCTATCTCTTCACAGGTCAGCTGGTTTAAGACCAGAATGTCCATCAAAAGCCCTCCCATAGCCCAAGGTCTTTACTGGGCTCACTTTCAGAACTCCATAATATTGTTACATAATTAATACATCATGGCAGTTTTTCTCATCTCCAAATCTGGCACTATCAGAAATGATTAAAAGTTCCCATGTGGCCTATGTGAAGTCTTAATTCTCCAGTAGGGGAATATAGGACGTTGGGTGGAAATCCAGCAGAAAGAATATCAGATTTGCGTTTTATTTCAAATGAGTGCTTAAGCCTCGGACTTTCACATTAGTCGAGCCCCTATTGAGAGAGAAACCTCAATCTGATCAAGTCTCATTACTTTGGCAATCAAAGTTTCGCCCCTGGGGTCCTCCTTTCAACTCCTGCCCTCCACCTCTTTGCTTTCCCCCTCTCCTCTCCGTCTTCTCTGCTTCTAGCACATCATATGTTTCTGCCACCAAAGCGGAGGAGAGGAGAAAAGGAGAGCGGCTTGCGCAAATCCTTGATTGGCCAAAGTCTATCCTCCATTGAGGATTACGAATAGAATTGGAACATTTGAGGACAAAGGGAGGAGGGGTGAGACAGAGGGAGAGAGGAAGCAAAAGAGAGATTGAGAGAGAGAGACGTGCATAGCAGTTATGGGCAGAGAGAGAGAGAGAAAGAGAGAGGGTGGCTAATATAATTGAATTAAAAAGATGGAGCGGGGCCATTTCTAAGCAGGTGGGAGTGTGGAGTGAGAAAGAGCAGGCAAGATATTAACTTCTAATAAAAGAGAGATTAGAAAGTGGCTGGGAGGACTGCTCTGTCTTTACCTGTGGGAGTGACGGCCCCCACATAACCTTTCACTGCAATATGCACATTGATATTGGCCACCATATTCAGAGTGTACCACACACAAACAGACAAATGCATATACAGGCATTCAGGTACCAATCTGCATGTGTGCACAAACTTACACACGCATCAGAAAATATATGACATTTGAGGACACTCGCGCGCACGTAGACACTCCGCTCGAGCTCAGTGTGACAGCAATGTATTATCAGCCCTCATTCAATGATCCAACAGGAGGCAGCCATCAGATAATGAAGACGCAGCTCTTTGGGAAGCTGCTGCTATCCAGACAATTAATTAACTAATTGGTCTAACGAGCTCGTTAATGCTGTGCTTTTTGGCAGCCAATGTGAATACATTAGCAAGGCTAATTCAATTAAACAGGTGCAGATTTCACAGCTGCTTCTCTCACAGGCGCACGCACAGACACACACACGCATACACAAAATCCTACAGGTGTTGTGTATATGTTCGCTCCATTTGACTCTGATGTCTTTCTCAGTGAAATGTTGGCACTGGATCAAAAGCATAATGATATGCAGATCAAGTGGTGTGTACTTGTGTTTGTGTGTATATATCTGTCAGTGCTTGTGCCTCAATGGGCCAGCGTGCCCTTGAATCAAAAGCACTGCTCAGTAAGCTCGAGCAGCATTGGTAATCTGTATAATTGAGAGGGTATAAAATAAGTAGGTGGAAAACTAATTGGAGCGCTATGATAATACACTGATATAGCTAAAATTAGATATCAGAATCCCAGGGTTCAACCATAATGCCAGCCAAAGATTCAAAATGTAATATTCTTTTAATTTGCATCAAGGCTTGTCTCCTTTGTGTGTATATGCATGTATGAGTTTTGATTTACATAGAAACACAGAGAGACACTTCACGATTCAGGCCCACATCCAATCACGTGTGATAGTCTGTGTTTTTCCAGCTATGAATTGTCAACACAGCTTCTGTCAACAAATCCATCATTAGCTGTAGTAGTGAGCTTGTTTTGATATTGTGGTATTATTTAACATGCTGTGGCAGTAGTCTTAGCTATTGACACAATTAATTGAACGATTGTTGAGATGCCAGTTCTCACTGCAAAACAGACAAAACGCACTGTGCAGAGTGAGAGAGAACAAAGTGAGGCCGCCTATTCCTTTCTCTGTGTCAACACTTTGTGGATGTTGCTCTGAATGGCGCAAAGCTTTATTGGAAATTGGACTAAACAGTCTGGGGGTGTCGTTTGGTGTGAACACCAACACGTCAATCGAGCCTTACAGTCTGAGCATTGACACTGAAGGCTTTGGTCACTCACAATGGGAAGTGTAACACCGAATTGCAAGATAACTTAACCCTTTAAGCACGACTACATAAATTAGTTACCAAGTCCAATAAGGCAGTGAAGGGTTATTTGAAGGATTTTGGATTGATTTACAGGTCTGTGGTAAGCCGTTCATAACTGAGTATTCCACAACTACTTTTTGAAAATTCTATTAATTTATTATGTATATATTATTTACATATCAAATTGTATTATTTCCTTATTAGTGATTTTAAAATACTATATTAATCACATACTGTATATACTTTATTTTACCAGGCTTATACACCAAAAAGTACAATATGTTAAAACAAAAATAATTTTTTTTTCTCTGTATTGGCACGAGATTTGTTAGGGGTTGGTGGGTTTGTATGTTTGATATGACTATGATGTTTGATACGTGTGTGGGTGCATGTGTGTGTGCGTGTGATCCAGTGTGTTTGGTTTAATATGGCAACAGAAAGCAGCTCCCTCATTGGCTGACTAAAGCGCTGAGGTCGGTGGTTAGCTAAACTCCCATGGAGATGATACCGCTGATTAATTTCCTCCATCTTCATCCCTCCCACTCTTTCTCCATCCATAGGTCCGCCCTCTTTCCCTTCCCCCAGCCCCTTCAGCTACTGCTGAATATTAAATCAGTTCCTCGTATTTTTTAATTTCTAGATAACCACAGTTCATTTCTCTCACAGTGTCATGCAGCCGTGACATGGTGTAGCAGCCTATATACTAGTGAGAGCTGATGTGAGTTATTGTTATTGTTATCTTTTTTCCATTTGCTGCCTGTGTGTCCTACTGTGCACTATGCATGGCTAAATTATTACCAGCATATGTGGTACAAATATCTAATAACACCATTAATGATTTGCGGTAGAATTTCCTTTTCTTGGCAGATAGATATGCTTATATTGTGCTTTAGAGCCAAAATTCTCAGTTTTACTGCATCATAAAGATTGCCTGTGGTATTCTAGATGTTGCATATTTCATAATCAAATGTGTGCTTGTGTGTATTTTAACATGGGAAAGGAAATACACACACCACTGACGTGTGCTTCTGTGACACGATATTAAAAAAAAAAAAAAACAGTGTGCCAAGCTACACTAAAAAAGGCTTTGATCCATTTGCACATTGTCACACATACAAACAGGGCTGTCTCCCTATTCTGTGACATGAGTATATATGTAACACACTTAAGAATTAACATTAACGTGTACACACGTATATGCACACTAACACACATGGACACATACCGGGTGTGTCATCACTCAATGTCGCCCTGCAAATGAAATCCCATTCTCTCTAACAATCCAAGTAGCACACATATCTCTCTCTCTTTCAAACTCACCCCTTGCCCCCTTTTAGTCTGTCTTCACTCAATCAAATCTATTTTTCGACATCAATCTGCACAGCCTCACACATGTACAATATCCATAATGTACACCAAAGTTCACACAAAAGTACAAATCTCTATGCCTCTTTATATGTGCAAAAGTTATCCTTACGTTTTTGTTCTTTGACCCAGAGGCTGTGTGGTATCTCTCTGGTTTACGATTCTCCCCTCTTGCATTGTTTTCATTTTTAACTCAACCGCTCGGTGCGTCTTCCTATCATCATATTACTTGACATCACCTGCTTGCATAGCCTGGAACCTCGCCCAGGAAAACGGGAAAGCGGGAAGTGATTTGGAAAAATGAGGGCAATAAAAAAAACACACAGGGATGAATGGAGAGATGTGATATAAGGTAATATGCTAACCCAATCAGCAGGCTGCTGTTTGCAGACAGTATAATCAACATATCGGCCTAATGTCATTACAGCTATATGAGAAATAATATTGCGTGAAATGATATTGCGACGCGCGTGCGTGCCACGCGTGAACATGCTCACACCTCCAGATGTGTGTAATCTGTAAGCTCAGCACACATAGTGACTCACAGATGCAAAAAGGCATGTATACACACACGCAAACACACCCCTGTGAATAATTTATTTTGTATTAGAATTTAGCTTTATTAAAATGTAAAAATGCGGGGTTACAACATTCCACTTCTGTTTAACAGTTTGGATGACAAAAAGAGACATTATCTTTCTTATATTGGATGTTATTTTATCTTCACTAACATAACGTTTTTGGGGTTTTTTTATGTTTTATTTCATTTTTTCCCCACATCTGCTCGTGGGTAACTTTGGGGGCATGGCCTGAAGAATCCACTTCAGCTTGGATCTGGATCCATGATTTTTTTTTTAAACAATTAATTAACCTTACTAGATAAGCCGTTATCCACATTTGTTAAAAAGTAATACTCAAAAGTGAATCCTACATCTACATCTGGCACATCTGGGACAAAGAAACAAATGGATACACTGTAAAAACATACTGTTTACTTGTCAAAGAATATTATAATATAATAATATCATATAAATTTGCTGCAAATTTGCAACTTTATAATCTCAGGGAATTTGGCTGTGCATGTATTTATTTATTCTTTACCTATATACCATTGTGTGTTGGTTAAAACCATTTCTTTTACTCAATATTATTCCAAAAAGACTACTTTTAGTTTGACACTGGCGGAGGTGTCCTAGTTGTAAGATTAGATTTTAAAAACAAAAAATTTTGTATGCTAACATGATCCAGTGTAAATACATGCACACATTTGCATATTGACACACATGGACCGGCCAGTGGCTCTGACACAAGAGGATATTAGTTAGTGTGAGGCTTCCATATCCTGAATGCACGAGGCCGCTGATGGCCTCTATTGATGGACACTGGCGTGAAGCCATCACTCAAGTTATGGAGCTTTAATTGGAGACAGCATAAAACGATAAACCAAGAAACATGCATGGCTGAACAGCCCAATGTAAACCATTAATCATAGCACAGGCAAAGACAAGTGGCCACCGCATACACACGTGCACGCACAAGCACTGAAACACACACTCACACACTGCTCTTGCACCCCACACCTTGCATGTGCAAGATTTGCACGGAGAAATGCATGCACACACACACGCACACATATATATATATATATACACACAGAGAGCGCGGCAGAGACAAGTGTCCCAGTCACATATTCTGGTGATAGATGACCCATTTAACTTTGATTTCTGAGAGGAATGAGCTCAGGAGCGATATGGGGTTACCCCACACGTGCTCACACACATACTTACTCACTCATTCATAATCCACCGATACTATACATGAGCTACATATATGAACTCACGTTGTGCTTTTAGTTTATATGTAAATAACAGCTTGCATTATCTTTCAGACACATGTTCATGGCCCCCTTCCTCTCTCACACTCACAGATGCACGCACACACACACACACACACACACACCTATTTGCATGAAAAGGGTTATAATATGGGGATGATTTGTGATGTAAGCAATCAGAAGTGAAGTAATTCATCAGTTGCTGGGTCTAATACACATCTCCATTGGTCATAAATACAGCCACACACGCAAACATACACATGCACACCTGCTTGTATAATCTGCAAAATTCCACAGAGAAGAACATAAATCAGGAGTAGAAAAAGTTGGCATGAAGGAAAAAACATAAATAACACTAACACACACAAATATGTTCTCACTTGCACCCCAAACTCCACAAATACCTGGAGTAAAAGACAAAAAATGATATATTTTACAAAAGCTGGGCTCCACATAGCTAACTTCACATCTATAATGCTGGGTAAACCCATAAAAAAAATAAGCACAATTCTAGTAAAGCTAAAGAAAAAGAGCTAAGTAACACAACAGGAATGTGTTTAATAGATGTGAGAATAGGGAGAAATGTTACTTATTGTGGCTGTGAGGACCTTCCTGAAAAGAGGAATTCTCATATTGAGATTAAAAAAATTAAGAATCATTGCTTTCCTGAGTTCGAAGGTTATTCAAACAATAGGCAGCCAGAATTTCAGGTTCTCAGTGTCAATGGGTTACACAACTTAAAAAGTTGTGTAAGATCCTGTCCACTGCCAGATCTTGAGAAAACAGAATTTAGCAACAGCTCTGTCCTTAATCCTTAATGTCCTTAATGATTCTGTGAAAACAAAACTGCTGCCATATGCACACACATTCCAATTGCAGCTTTGGTCCCAGGTGCAATTGAAATTGGCAATGTGATAATGTTGTAATCTGGGCCTTTTGTTATTTGGTCCTAGACCATTAACACCCTCAGTCACACTGCAACCTACCACAACCACTGTCCAGTGACACATGAAACAGTGTTGATATTTAGACAGATGGATGGTGCATTAGAAGGATAAAAATCTTCCAAATACACACACACACACGTAACACATGCACACGCACACGTTCCATACAGTGGTCAGCCCCTCAGCTCTCCTCTGTCCTCACATGCTTGGTTTCCCCATCTAATTGCTGCCATTCGTCAGTGTGTGTGTGCGTGCATGTGTGTCTCTGTGCCACGGGTTCCTGCTGTACTGTGTGTCTGTGCTTTTTTTCTGATTCTGTCGCTGTGCATTTGCAAACAACTGTGCAAAAATGTGAGAAAGCAATAGATAATCAGACAGACAGTTGAGAATGATAAAATGGAAAAAAAGAGAAAACACACAAAAAAGACACACACACATTGTGAGAGAAAGCTGTCACTGTGCCATAGGGCATACTAAACCTGTCAGCATTTAAACCTGCTGGCTTGTACTCCGGCTTGCCATGAGGAATTAGTCTCACATAATATGTCTGCCTTTCATCAAAAACAACACCTAATGTGGCTATCCTCTATAATATTTTAAACACAATCAGAATCACTTCAGCCGCAATAATATCAGGAACACAGGAGCCTTTCCTTCATTTCACATCACAGAGCTAGGAAACAGAGTTCCTGGACAATTTTTTGTTCCTATTCTTAGTAAACCAAAATTACAAACCGTTACATATTGAAACTACAGAGGCAGTCATTAGTGTCAAACATAGTACATGTCAACAGAAACAATAACAACATCATGAGCTGTGTACTAAAGACTGATGAATTGAGATTTTAAAAAAAATCATTACCAGCTTGTTGCATGACCTTGATAACCCAGCCATTCAGTCTAAAGCCACATCTCTATCATCAATAGTTTATGAGCTTTCTGAGAATGTTAGTTTTTCTGTCATAACAGATATTCTGGATTGGGTCCAATTGAGTTATCCCTTAAGAGAAAAATTCAGATTTTCCAAAATTCAGGATACATACAGCACCTAAGTATTATCTGTGTATTAGAGATTGAAATTGCAATTTGCCTGCATACTTGGCCTTTGGGGAAAAGCTCAATCTTCCATTATGGACACGATCTCCTCTTGTAGATCCATAAAGACTGAAAATGATATCCCTATTTGGTACTTCACGGTGATCCTGTTTATGCAACCCCTGTCTGAAAACATATTTCAATCGTAAAGAAAGTAAATCCAAAAGAATCCTGCATATGGATTCTATTCTGGGACACAGATCAGCTCTGGTGAAGTCAGTTTAAGAGAACTGGATGTTTTTGGCAAAATTAGAGAGAATGATGAAGATGAAGATTGTCACCACGTTGTTGCAGTTGAAGACTTAACTTGCTTTAATTGACATTACACGTACGTGTCAGCGAGGAACAGCAAGAAGCACTTAGCTTCTATTTCAGACTGTTCCGATAAAGTGATTCCTAATTTAGTCCTGAATTTAGTGCAAAAGCCTCTGATTATACATCGATACAACTGGAACAAATCAATGAAAAACATGTACAGGTACAAAAGCTCTAAGTGTACAAATAAGTTGATTACTATTTAACTCAGCTCATATTTGATTCTAACATTTTCACGTGTAAGCAAATAATAAATGAGTCTGATTGTGCTCTTTGTGCAATCATGAAAAATCTGCCTGTCCTGATGAATAAAGCTGTTTATAGTGGGTGTGGGTTTTCGTTCATATGATGTGTGCCTGTGTGTGTCTCATAAGAAGGTCCACGGTTATTACTTTTTTTTTTCCACATGTGCTGGTGTGTGTCTGTGTGTGTGTGTGTGTGTGTGTGTGTGAATGTGTGTGTTCAACATGATAATTTGTCAGTTTATGTTGTGAGGGGGCTAAACAGATAAGCAATACACGGCTCAATCCTTCATCCTGCTCTGATTATAAATCAGCTGGAGCTCTCAGAAGCAATCAGCGAGAGCAATCTGCAGCCAGCACAGACACCTTATCAATCAGGGGGGACCATCACACTGTCACATGTACACACATCCGTGCCCCCATACACACATACACACAAACACACACACATACACACACAGATGCATAGACAGGTATGCTGCATTTGTAATTCTACAACCCCACCCAGCTCCATTTTCCTCTTTGTAAAACTTCCTCCTCTTTTCCTCTTCTGAAACAGGATCACAGAGCTGCAACAAGAGTTTCATCGAGCTCGCTGCCTGGCGGCCACAGAGTGCAGTGCGAGACACATCACTCCTAATTACAGTCAGATATTAATAACAGAGAAAAATATTAATCTTGGAGGTAAACACTAAGCCGCTTAAAGGAAAATTGCAAATAAATCAGATTATCTTATAGGAATATCCTCCGAATGGGCCGAGGACATAATGAGAAACCTGCCCCCCCCCT